>CM039590.1:25903240-26024472 GCA_022457205.1 Saccharum spontaneum | reverse complement strand
TTTCCTCGTCGACAGCACGATTCCTTCATATCTTCGGCCATAGGTTGTAGTGCCAACCTCCGGCCCGAGTCCAGACACGGAGGTGACAACGTTGCCAACCCCCACAGTCGTCAGTTTCCACCCTGGGTTCATTCGGGCCTATAAGTAATGGGCTCCCATGAGCCCCTAGCACTCCCATCGGGGCCGGGGCTGCCGCATCCACCGACAGCAACCCAAGGCACAAACAAGCGTCCACTTCAACCAACATAGGGTCGAAGGCACAGTGCGGAGTCTCGGAGCAATTGTCCACCACAAGCTCTGGCTCCTGATATGCTGCACCCCTCCGATCGCCACCCTGTAGAACGGCCGCTGGAGAGCTTGGCTTTGACCTCGCGCCCCACTCACAGGACATGGGGTCCCAAGGTATGTCAGCCAACTGTGACCAGGTCTCGACCAAGCGAAGGAGCCCCACTCTAGCTCCAACAACCGCTCGATGTCTCTGCCACCGGCACCCTCCGAGCGGGGGGTGCTGGGAGAGGGATGGGTGATCATCCTTGATGTGGTATCGGAAGCAAGAGCGACCCATGGAGGCCGAGCGAGCAGACGTCGACTCGTCCACGATGTGCCGATTGGGTTGCCACGACGACCTCCTGTGCGGCACCCCACGACGACGACCGAACGAATGCGACAGCGGGGGACCTCGCCTGCCCTACCTAGTAGCCCCGCCTGAGAACAATCCCGGGCCCAGTGACCTTCACGCGACAATTTAGGCATCGCGACAGGAAAGTGCAGGGCGCCTTGATGTTGTCGCTTGCCAGGCGCAGTTGAAGCATAGGCCAAACGAGATTCGGAGGGACAGGCCGTGTCTGTCCGTGGTGGCACCCCGATGGCGCCCACGGCGGCGGCTGTGCACCTGGCAGAAGCCCTTCGCGTCTAGCTCCACAAACATCCTCGCGGGATGGGTGGTGAGAGAGGCTAGGCACCTCCCCCGGTGCCCCCCGGCTGCATCAGATCGACGGGGGCGGCGATGCCTGCGCCTACGCCCACGGCGGCCCAGATCCGCATCAGGATCGGAGAAGCGGCGCCGGGGGTTCGTGGACCCGCCTTCCAAGTCGCTATGTGTCGGCACACGCCGGGCCGCAACGCCCGCGGCACGGTCAGCCCCACCTGCACTCCCCTCCCTAGGGGCAGGAGGGTCGCAGTGAGCGGCGCTTGGCGAGCGTGCGGCCTCCACACGGACCGCCCTCGAGAGCAGTAGCCTGGGACAGCACCGGTACCCCCGACCGGAGATGGTCCCCGCGGCAACAACTTGCAGACTACGTCGAGGTAAGGAGTTGGCGAGGGCGTCAGTGGAGGCTCATCGTCAGAGTCGTCGTGGAGGCCATCGTCCGCCCACCGGCGGGACTTGGTGCGACCCTCCGAGGTACCACAGGGGTAGAAGGGTGCGGCGTCGAGAGAGAGACGTGAGGGAGGGCTGTTACTTGGCGAAGCTTCCACAACGTCGCCGCCGTCTCGTTGTCAGAGTCCTCATCCTCATCTTCGCCTTCAATGACGTCCTTGACGACAACCAGTGCCTCGGCCACCACCCTGCTGCTCCTCCGTCATGGGCACTGCACCATGTTATCCTCGCAGTCCTGGACTGCTGACGTTGGCGGCCGCGGCGCAACATCCGGCTCGGCGTTGGCAGCGCAGGTGGCTAGGGGTCCCGTGGAGGCGCGGGAATGCCGGATCCCACGGACCCTGCGTGGGTGCGCCCGACGCTGGTGGTGCCGCAGCAGCGGAGCCTAGCGTTGTCATCGGTGGGGACAGGACGGCGGCAGAGCCCTGTGGCCAATGGGCGTCCACCAGCGGCGAGCTGGGCACCAAGGCCACCATCTCCGACGCGTCCGCGGCTGGGAACGGCTCCGGCGGCGGCGACGGCGCAACCCCCATCTCTGGCCCGCCGGACTTCACCGACGCCGGAGATTGCAGGGGCGGGTACAGGGAGCTAGAGGATGGCGGCGCCGGCGCTGCTGCACCCGCCCGGTGGGGGAGACGGCGTGGGGGCCGGCGCCGGCGGCGCCATGGACAGGTCCTGAAGAGACGGCCATAACTTCTCCAAAACTCGGTTTCCCGTGGAGCTGCTGCTATCATCGTATAGATCGGACGACGCCGATGCGGATGGACGACGCCGATGGCCGGATCTAGCTGGGGCTTGCATGGAGAAGGTTGGGAGAGGGTTGGGCGGGGGGTTACAAGACATGGCCGTTCGCCTCTTTTCGTTATTAACTCGGTAAGTTCCTGAATGAAAATATGAAATGGACTCCATAATAAGATGTGAAGAAATGGTATGTACCGAATGCTTCAGAAATGATGTCATGTTATTTGTCAATCTGCTCAGTGCTGCTAATGGATGCTTCCCATTTAACATTGCTACTCACTGCCATGTCCACTTCATTGTCTGGTTTCATGGTGAGGAACAACAGAGTAACCAAATACAAAATGTTAAAAAAAAATAACTATGACATGTAAATGTACCAACTTGTAAGACAATCGTATAAAGAATATGACACCAAAAACAATTGTATGTTCGTGTACTATTAATCACAATCACAATCAAGATTAGTTTCAGTTCACCTATGATAGTAATCTATTACAACTGCTGAATTTTGAAATCCGAACTATATATAATATGAAAGATTTGTACTCGCTTAAATCACAGGCAAGTCCCCTAATTATAAATTACAACTAGCTTACTATCAGCTAGACCTACTACCACGCTTGTTTTGTTCTTTTAACTTATTTCTATCCTTTTATCAAAAATTTTGTACAGCAAGCACTAAGATACTTACCAATGTTGTAGTTCAATAGAGCTGTAACAGCCATACATGCTTGATCTGAGAACAGGCTGAAAAACGATAGAAGCTGTTGTTATGCCTGACTTCTCATATGATGTTGCTTTTGCAGTGACAATGCAAGGGAAACTTATAGGTAAAAAGTTTTCAATTGTAAAATTAAGAATAATTCATACAATTGAAAACATTTACTTCAAAATATACCTGGATTCACTAGTACCAATATCAAATTAATATGTGGATTACAAGCAGCTACTGCAAGTGCCAAACATCCTCCAAAAGAATTCCCCAATAGATAGATCGGCTCATTGGGAGAAGTAGCATGCTCTTTTCTTACAGCATCTTCTACCATTGTAACAAGATCTGAAAAATAAAAGCAGCTAAACCATACAATCTTGAGAACTTCAAAATTGGCAAGTTATTCTTCATCTGAATATCCTCTATTATGATGGAATAAAACAGGCTTAGATCCACAATCCTCCATCAATAATTTAATTCACAAACACATGTGTACCTTCAAATGGCGTGCGATCATGAAGAGGAACGTGCATGCATCTTAGTTCAAAAATCCTGCACATGGGATCCAACATTATTTAGTGATCAAATTTTTAACCAAGTGATGTAACTATTCGCAATTGAATCAAACTAAAGTTCTCTCTATTTCTGATGACGACCTTCCAAGTGCCTTGTGATGCATGAAGAGTCCCATCCCCATTCCATCTACGCCTGAAAGGTTCTCACGCCAACACGTTTGATGCATCATCACACACACAATACATAGCTTCATTCTAAACCATTGACAGCTAGCACAACATTAATTGAAGGCATATTTAATTTACCGGGGCAAATATAGCATCAGAGGAGCATCCTCGATCGGCGAGCCAGCGTCGACGGGGCAAAACCAGCGCACCGGGCCACTGTCATGCTCCACCAAGCTCTCCAAGTGACTCGTAGTAGTAGTCTAGGTTCTTCATCCTCTGGTACCCATCGTCATACAGTGCCTCAAGGCCCCTGTAGCTCGCCTGCAATCTCCCAGCATGCTTCTTCACCGGGTAGTAGCTAGTGGTGGTCCTCTCAAGGGAACAATGCCATCGTTGCCGTGGTCGCCAGAGAGCGGCGGCGGCCTCGGTGTGTAGAGGAGGGGACAGAGTCGCCATTGGTGTGAGCTAGAAAGCTTTTTCGGGAGTTCTTGGCATACTGCTTTTGGGAGGCCCGGGAAAGAATGGAGTCATGCGTTAGGGAAGTGTCAAGGTGTGCAACGGAAATAGCTGAAACCGAGTGAGGCACAAATGGTGTGAGTTTAGAGTGTTGTGTAGACTTACACATACTTGAAATTTGTGTGACCTGGTCATGTGGAAATCAACCACGTGATGTGGTTGGACTATACCGTCTCACTTATGCTAACTCTAGCTCATCCACACATGCTCCAGCAATGGGTTAGAATCCTACTAGACAAGTGATGAGAAGTTCGTGTTTAGTACATCTGAAAGATCAATTGGTGGATTTTAGAGGAATTGTGGATGTAAGGATGAGAGCAAGAAGCAGCAGCATGAATGAATAGCGACAAGTTCTGAACCCGTCAATTCCCGATCCTTCTCAGTTCATATCTATCTTGTATGTTTTTTGCTTGGCTCAATGCCATCCAGTATTTACACATATCAATAGTACATATAGCCAATCAAATTTATTTATGTTTTGCGATATATCTTTGTTCATTTCTAAATTCTAACGCAATACATATATTAGATACTTTATATTCTCTATCTAGCTATGATGATCAATATCCACTTGAAACTTTAACCTAAGTTATAGTTTTTGTCCCTTTGCATGTCACTTTCATAGTTTTTGTCTGCCATACTTCTCCCCACAGCACTCATTGTAGTAAACGCAAAAATTTTAAACTAGCTTATTTTAACCACTCTTTTGCTTTATTTGTGCAGCTTCTCAGAGAAGCGCTTTTTCAAACAGGGCCACATCCTGTGACATCATGAATCCAAATTTTGACTATCATTTTTTATCTTATTAGTTGCTGCAATTTCTTTTATGTATTTTAAGTTATTATGCTTAGTGTGTTTTTTATTTAAGACTATCATTTTATATTTTCCTAAAAAAATATACAATGTTTTCTGTATACTATATGTAATCTACTTCTGTACATCATATGAGGGAGATTTCCTCAGAAATCAGAATGTATTACATCTTGTCAAAGAATTGCAGTCTGCTCGCAGATGCCCTTCCCTACTCACCCAGAAAAGGTAGTCGCTGTTCTCCTGTCGTCGTTTGTGTGAATGTGAACTTCTAAATATCCAATCACACTAACATTTCTGCACCAAATCTTCATGGCTCAAAAGATGGGACTTGAGCAGAGGCGCCCCATGTTGCCTGGTACAGCGCACGCTGCCCTATACTCCTGTAAGGGTCTTCCTCCCTCTTCCTCTTGAGATATGACATTATCTCCTCCACTTCTGATTTGATACGTAAATACACCTCGTTTGCCCTCTTTCTATCTCTGACAAGGTTGTTCATCCCTTTCATTTCAATTGGTTGCCCGAATAGGTAGTAGAATCGACCAGGTACTTTTGGGAGAAGAGCTGGCAAGTACATGTCTTGATTTCCATCCTCCCCTTTTACGCTGTCCCTGGAATGAATAATGCATGCAAATATGCCATGAATGAACAAGAGTTTAAAGATCTTATCATTTTTCAGTCTTGGATCAGGAGAAAATATCTTGAAATATTACCTCACTCTCTCGGCTTCTTTGTTGATTGACTCTATCCACTCCCGAAGTCCGGGAATGTTCTTCTGATCGTTGTAATCCAGAACCAACTGCAGAATGAGTGTAAGAGTAAGTGACTAGTTCCATCACCATGCGGCAAAGATATTTATTAGTTACAATGTGTTCTAACGTGACATATATACCCTGTAGTCGTCATTCATTTTTTTTAACACAATGGAATACTGGAGCAAAACATGGTGCTGCAAAATTACTAGGCAAGCCATGCTTTCATTTCTAGCTAATGGTGGGAAAGAATTCACTTATACTTCAACAAATGGATTAACAAATATCTACCTCTAGAACGTCATCTTCTCCTACACACCCAAAGGGTATGATAGTAACACCAAAGCGTGCAGCCATTCTTACAAATTCTGGTTGATCTGGCCAAAACAACTTGTATTCTTCACCCTGCAAAATTCAGTAGATAGTTACAGTAAGGAAGAAGCAAAAGGTGGTAACAAAATTGGGGTTCAAGTAGCAGTTGTTCTTCTCCTTAGTGTGACCAACTAGCTCATTTTAAGTTGGTTTTAACACATCGGAACTGGAAATCTGTATGATAATAATGCTACAATGATTCAGTCAAGGCTACTAGAGGGTTAAATGGCCAAATTAAGCAAACCTTCCTATGCAGAGCTTCCCGAACACCGCCAGGATAAAGCAGAACAAATTCATTCCTCTCGAATAACCTGTACATATTGATTGGGGTGACCGGTAATCCACCATACATAGAAACAGTATCGATCCGAGATATCTCCTGGCGCGATGACTCAAATTTTTTTCCAAACAAAAATGGATGAGCCATGCCACGAACAATTGTCTTCTTCTCCCTTAGGAACTCTTCATACAGAGGACTCAACTCAATACCCATGAGCGCATGATAGCCCACAAACAAGACAGGACCTTTATCAGGAACACCAGCAAGCCCGCGAACAATTTTTCCATTCTTCAGGGTAGACATCATGACTGGGCTCAGTGCAAGGTGAAACAGTCTGTAGAAGATTCATTTCTTCGCTTACATTGCCAGAGAAAGAGAGAGATGAAAGTAGAATGCAACTTTCAGAATTTTGACACATACTTGTGATCCACATCAAATGTTTGTTTGAATTCACTTAGAGTAGGGGGGAGATAATCTGTTACAAAATCCCTTTGCCTTCCACGTCGATACATGTTCGCTCCTTTTATGACAGATAACAGATTGACACCATCCTCCTGTGCAGGAACAATATAATTTTGAAAAATGAAGGCTAAGAAATACACTGCTTTTGCATATATTTGTATAATCAGATAGCGAGTTAGGAATAACAGAAGAACTTTTAAGAGTGATGCTTTGTACCAAGAGTAGTGTATGACCATTGTCCTTGAAGTATCGAACTCTGCAGTTTTTCAGTGACTTGAAGAGTCGATCTGCTTCATCTCCACTAGGTAGAAGATTGTCCTTACCACTGTATATTATTGATTTGTACTTTGAACCCAGACACATGGAGACTAAAAGTAGACGGACTACAAAACTATGGAACATAGATAGCAAATATTATAGCACGGACCTAGCAAGAAGTAGGACTTCGGCTTGCACAGCATGAAGACGAGAATTTGCATAGGCTGCTCCTGCCTTAAGAAGTTTGAGCTTCCACAAAAGAGTATCCCTTGGTATAATATCAGACAATTCCTGAGGTAAAGAAAAAAGCATGAAGTCAAAAAATAATGATACGAAATGTGTCCCAAATTAATAAGAAATCCATTATGCAGCCAGATTTGCCACTGATTTCATCATGCAAGGAGAAAGGAAGTCAAAGAAAGACATAAGCATTTCTAAAAGCAATGTTCCTCACACCTTTTTGTAAATTGGGACTTAAGTTATAGAACAACTGAGTTAAAATGATTTGCACATTTTTTAAAAAAAAATGTTCTGCATATTGGTTGTACGAGTGATGACTGATCTGATACATGCTTGGTGCCTTGCAGGTGCTAAAAGCTTTAGAGCCATGCGGTTGATTTAGACTTCCCTGGTGCTGAGGTTTAGTTCATGGTCGTGTCTTTATTTGGTGCGTAGTGCAATCTTGATCTAGACTAGTAGAGGGACTCGTGTCACTGCCAGGTGGGCCTGATTGCAATTAGGCCACCTACCAATGACACGAGTCCCTCTAACTTAAGTTAAAGGAGACTCATAGTGTGCGCCTCTCCATAAAAAAAGAGGTTCTGTACAGCTCTTCTCATGCCTGTTTAAGGGGAAAAAAAAAAGAAGACTGGTCTAATAATACTTATGAGCGTTAGAGTCATCGTTTCAAAAGTATTGAAACTTGAAGAGTTGTATGTAAGAAAAAAAAAAGTGAGATGTATAACTGGGAAGGAAAAGCGGGAACAATGGACAACATACTGAAAGTAAAGGAAGCATTGATGTGAGACTGTCTGACAATTTCTGTAGAGTTTCTGGAGGAGATAGGTTGTTTTCAATGCTAACTGCAGCCATCTTCAGTGGATCACCTGTTGCAACATTGTTACACCTCTGAAGTAAGAACATATAGATAAGATATTTTTTTTCTTTCTACATTGTTACACCTCTAATATATTTCCTACCAATGAAAAATGCCTCTCTTTTGCCACTAAATAGAAAACAAATATAAAATAAATTAAAAAATATAAACGCCATTAAATTATAAGATTTTATGTGGAAAAGGAAAATGTTGGATAGCCCAAAAATCCAAGATTTAATTTTGAGTGTCTTCAAAGTTTCAAGTGTTTTCCCTATTACATTCCTTGCCAGTGATTCATCAAAAATTTTAAGTACTTTTAAAAATGACAACATTTTTCCTCGATTCCCCCATACTGTCTATACTATTTGCATTTATGTGTCTTTAATTTTTTGAATTGTTCTGAATTCTCTGCTCTTTGTTTACTTGATGAAGAAATAGAGCTGACCTAGCAGGGGTGGCAAGAAAAGAAATGAAATTACATAATAATGCGAAAAAAAGGTGAAAAGAAGACCATGATAAAGATTTTTTTTCTTGAACACGCAGGAGAGCCGCGTATCATTATATTAAGAAGAAAAACAGACCATGATAAAGATGACCTGGATTCATGAGTGTTTCATAGTTTTGAAAGAAGAGCTAAGAGGAGTTGTACCCATGACAAAACTGAGAAGATAAGGCACTGTAACATGAAACTCGCTTGGCATTGATTCCAGTAGAGGCAATACTGGCTGCAATGGAGTCTTTGCAAACGATGTAGCTGGTAAAGGAAAACAGGTTAGTTGGCAACAATAAGGTTGGAAAAACTAGTATAGGAATCGAATCTATTCGGATCAAATCTCAAACAAGAAATGATCACCTGCCTGGATTTACTAGTATGAGAACCAAATCAATTTGTGAATTACGAGCCGCCACTGCCACTGCCAGGGATCCACCAAATGAATCTCCGACAAGATATATCGGTCTGTCTGGTGATGAATCATGCTCGTGCTTGATCGATTTTTCAACAATTTGTACCAACCCTGTATGAATTTAAATTCACGTGTATTAGAAATGGGAGGCTTTTGGATTACTCATCCCTCAGTCTCTTGAACAAATACACAACAGTTCTATTTTATATCCAGAACGGGCATGCCAAATTAATAAAATTTTGGTAAGATCTAGTTGTTCCCTGAATAGTTGCTATGGCATATAGGTGTGGCCTGTATTATGAACTAAACGCAGCAACATCATACCTTCAAATGGTGTGCGATCGTTGACTGGTATATGCAGGCACCGAACCTCGAATACTCTGCAGAATTAACAAAGGAGGAAAAAGAGTTCTTAAGAAAAGTATGGATAACTCAACATACGAGCTCTATGAGTGACCGAAGATGGAAACGGTAACAGGTATCGTCAAAATTAGTTGGACTTGATGGGATCCACCATGTGCCATACCATAACATTTACAATTTGAATCGTGGTTGATGAATTTGTAATACGAGTAAAAAGCTACTTCATATTGATTACAGTATTTAATGATGTAGGGGCTCCTAGTAGATGACGTAACGCAAGAGTGAAGACAAAACGAGAAGGAAAAAGAGGGAGACCACTTTTGTCACATGGGTGGCTTTAGCTATAGTTTTCCAAACGGGCCGGATTAAGCGGGCTGGCACGGGCCCGATACGAAAACGGCCCGGCTCGGCCTCCATCGTGCGCGTGCCAAGCATGGCCCGGCACCGTGCCCGTGCTTGGGCCGTGATGCCAGCATGGTGGCATGGCCCGGGCACGGCCCGCTCCAATGGCCGGCACGGGGTCGGCACGGTGCGGGGGCGAGGCCTATATAAGCCGGCGCCGCGGCGACCTCTGAAACCCTAGGTCATTTCCCGCCCACCCCTGCCTCCTCCTCTCGCTCTCGATGCAGCGCCTCCTCCTCCCCGACTCCCTGCGCTGAAACCCTAGATCCTCCTTCTTCCCGTCGTCCGGTGAGAAGCAGAGGGCCGCGGCGGCTCACGGGCACACGGATCGGCATCCACCACCCCTCTTCTTCCTTCCTACAAGTCGATGTGACCGTAGGCTCGTCCATCTCCCCTCATCCTCTCTCTCGTCTCCGTCATCGACGTCGCCGTTGCCGGACTCCGGCAACTTTGGGGCTCCACTCTGATGCGTTGAGGTACCAGGGTGCCGGATCTTGGCAACGTCGTCGTCGCCGTTGTCTTTGGTGCTCCGTCAAGCGAGGTGAGCCGTAACCCTAGATCTGGTCCTCCACGATCTTCTTCACTTCTTGGTTTCTTCACGGTCTTAATCTTCTCTGTGGTTATGTCGTTCGGTAGGCCTTGGCGTTGAGGGACCGGAGGCGGACGACGACGAGATGTCGGACGAGGACGAGATCGGTCTAACCATGACCGGAAACGAGGAGATGCGGCTCTGCGGGTTGACTGGAGTCATTTCATTTATGTAATGGTTCTGTAATCTTAAAACTCTGGATGCTTTGGACCTTGGACGTTGATGTAATGAACAATTAATCTTATGGGGCTGGCTGCACTCTTTTTCCATGTCTAGGGTTTCTTACAAGGGTGAGTTTTACCTAGACAGGTTTTTAATGAGGCAGCCATTGCACAACTCCTTCCTTTTGCTATGTTTGTGTCTTTGTGATCTGTCTTTATTCTCTGTTTTGACATATTATTGCTTTGATTTGATGATATATCTAAAAAGTTCATTGAATTATGAGTTTTTGGAATGTTTGTGTGGTTTTAGTGCCTGGGCACGGCACTACACTACCGTGCTCGCGTGCCCATTGGCACGGCACGGCACTAAGTATCGTCCTTAGTGTCGTGCCCGTGCTTGAAGCTGGGCACGGCAGCCCTACACGGCACGGCAAGGTTGGCACGCGTGCCTGTTAGTGCCATGCCCAGTGCCGTGTAGTACCGTGCGGCCTGTTTGGAAAACTATAGCTTTAGCATTACTAGAAAAAAGATGCAAAAATAGAAGGCATCAACAACTAGTGGACTAGTTATAGTCATCTTGTTCTTTTTCATAGGTCTGTTGACAAAGACTGCAGGGAGCTGGACTAATCAGAAAGAAGGCAGTCTTTTGTGCTTGATGACTAGGAATAAAACTGGACACTCTTCTACCAGTGAGTAGGTGACAGGGCCTAACGAATACAAGCAGAAGCTTGTATACCACATGTCAGAAACAGAAGCAATTTGAATGAAGTTGGAAGGAAGAAAAAGTGAAAAAAAAATTCTTTAAAGAAAAGGGGGATTTATTTATAAGGTTTGCAGAGCAAGGTGACATTATTGTGAATAAGTGTGCTCCAAACTGGCTACTCCTATTACTAGCCAAAAATGGCAATAAAAAATCTTAATTAATACGTACTAATAAAAAGAAAAGAGAAGAAAAATAGACTCACTTGCCCAAAGACTTGTGGTGCAGGATGAGTCCCGTGCCGACGCCATCCATTCCTGCAGTGGTCAATATGTTGTCAATTCAGAATTCGCTGTTGAGCATTAGCGTAGAAACAGTTGGAAAACCAGAAGAATGATTTCTCCATTTAGCCAGCTACGTTCGTAGGACGGTAGGAACGATTGATTTGGCCAGGTGAAGGGACGCACGCACGAACCTGGCAAGAAGAGCAGCAGCGGCGCGTCGTCCACCGCCGGTTGGCCGCACTCGACGGGGGAGAACCAGCGCGGCGGCCCGCCGTCGTCCCTGCCGCACAGGACCTTGGCCGCCGCGAAGTAGTCCTTGACGGTCACGGAGCCGAAGCCGTCGTCGTAGAGAACCTCCAGCCGCCCCCTCTCCTGCTCCTCCTCCTTCACCGACGACAGGCCCTCGTCATCCTCCTGCACCTTCTCCTTCCTCTCCACCGCGGCCCCCGCCGCTGCCGACCCATCCACTGCCACCGTCACGGCCGCCGCCGACGCCTCGAGGGAGCTCGCGCGGAGAGCGAACCGCGCCTGGCGTCGGGCACTACGGCGTCCCGCGCCGACAGCGACCGGGGGACGGTGGAGCGCCGCGACGGGCATGGCTGAGGCTGGGCGGGAAGACGGAAGAAGGCGCTGCTGGGTTCGAGGAGAAACAGAGGATGAAGCAGGGGAAGGGAGTGGTGATGAAGCGGGTGGGGCGGGCAGGGCAGTGGACGATTTTGATTAAAATATACAGTTTTTGGTACTGGTTCTCGACTGGCGGTGAACGTGAATGATTGGGGTTGGCCGAGGGCCACGTAGGTTGCCAAGCGTGACAGACGTGACGGGGATAGAGAGCCATGCCTTAACTTTTTTTTATAATATAGTGCTAGTATTATTTGTATGTATATATAAGGAATGGCTTTTCTGTTGTTTTATAGATGCCACGTGTCTGTCGCGTAGCCATTGTTTTTAAATTTTGTAGGAGATTTAAATCATGGCAAGGATGGAAGTAAATTACGTTTATGACATCAAAATGAGCCTGAGTGACCTATACATAGGCTTCCGATCCTAGCATGCTAAAATTTAGCAAAAAAAGACAAAATGTTCAATGCCCTGAAATTTTTTGCATGGCTAGCTCATACACATACTAAATAAAAGTGTATCTCAAGCTTGCATGTATGCTTTCTAACCCTTCTTTTCCGTCTAATAATAGTTTGAGTCGTAACACATTAACTAGCTTTGTCGCATCAAAACTTGCTCTATAGTCAAATATGAAAGGCTCATGAGTCCTAATACAGCTCATTGCTAGTTGTATACATATTTACGATCTGTCTATCAGCTCACCAATATAGTAGTTGACCATTAAAATATCCTTTGTAATTAATATATAGTCCACTTTCTTCTTTGGTAATGCTTTTTGACTGGAGTTAATACATCGACCTCGGCTATTATATGATCGTCTACCTCGACATCAACAACTATGCATTAACTCCAACCAAAACGTCTATGACATCACTATCGTTTATAGCACCCGCTGCGACTATGGGAGGGAATAGAGGAGAAAAGGGATGGCACCAGAAGTAGGTGGAGACATCAACCTAGGTGACAGACCGTCCCCTAGAAACGTAGTTGATGATGGAGAAGTGGAGAAGATGGTGAAAGTAGGTTTAAAGATAAAAAAATTATGTATTCATATGGTGCACTTTTTTCGGCACATTTCCTATACTATACAGGTGTTTGAAATTGAAGTTATCCTCAGATGATGGAGTAAGGTTTGGGATGGGGTTTTGCCTTAATTAAGGCAAATATGCCACCTTAGAAGAAGGGATTAGGGGAGGTAGGCCATCCATGCAAATGTAGGGGCAGAGTAGCGACGAGATGAGGGCATTGCCGGCTACAAGTGAAGGAGGATGACGATTGAGCCAGGGAAGTGTGTGTGGGAGGCACGAGCATGGTGGCCTAGTGATGCCAACTTAGAATGGCAGGTTAGCAAGGCTAGTAGGAGCGCGGTGGCGAGAGTGCAGCCACACAAGAAGAGAGGTGTTTTTGCTCCCACCCTAATCCAAAGTCTCGCGTCGTCTTTTATATTTTCTGCATCACTTTGTAGTTTACACAATTTGCACACTCAAACACCCTATCATTCCTTTCCTTCCAGACTTCTCAACAAACTAAGATGATCAAGGAGCAAAGGCCTTTCGTGCTCGCACTCGGAACCCCGGAACATTTGACATGGTTGTCCACCATTTCTCCACTGTCGGGTGCATGTTTATGTTTTTCAAGCCATGCAACAATCTCACTCCACAGTCGCTTGGTGAATCTGTGGTCTCTAAAGAGATGGAATATTTTTAGAGACAAAGAGAATATTTAGCTTAAAAAAGAAAACCATATTATGATTCAAATTAAAAAAAATAAACAAATTAAGCAATAAGCATCCTCGGCGCCATGCCTGACGACAGCTAGCGGTAGCTGCGGACTGTGGTGTGACGGTGTCACACGCTGTACCGGTACTAGTGTATCGCTCACCCGGCCCGGTGATTGGACGTGATCATTCCACGGTGAGCGAGGGTTCTCCTCGCCTGCTCATCGCCTCGTGTCCTGTGGTCGCGACTGCCGACGTATACAGCGAGTCACGGTCGTTGTCAAAAAAAAAAAATGTCGCTCACGGTCCTGGTCGCGGGCGTTCCAAGTAGTAAGCGTGTAACCGTGGTGCACTAGTGGACGGACAAGCAGTGCTCTTTTGCAGCAACTGCAGGGCGGCACATGTGAGCATGTGGCGCCGGGCGCAACCGGACAAACGTGAGCGAGCTGCTGGTGCCTAACCAAATCGAGCTCACCATCAATAAAATACAGCAGAGAAGTCTTTCCTTTTTTTTTAAGGTGTTACATCAGATGTTTTATGAGGTATCGGAAGAGATTTTTGGATACTAACTAAAAAAACTAATTACATAACTCGTCTGTAAACCGCAAGACGAATTTATTAAGCCTAATTAAACCGTCATTAGCACATATGTTACTATAGCACTTAAGGCTAATCATAGACTAATTAGGTTTAAAATATTCGTCTCGTGGTTTCTAACTAAACTGTGCAATTAATTTTTTTATCTATATTTAGTACTCCATGCATGTGTCTATAATTTCGATGTGATTGGGTGAAAAAATTTTAAGCAGAAACTAAACACAGCCTAGCTACTACGAGAAACAAAAGACATGATTCTCACATCACCAAAAAAAAAAAAAAGTAGTCATCCCTGTGATACTCTGCTATTCTGTGGTGGATGCTGGCTGATTCGCGGGTGATCAGATCTGCTGGCGCGCCGCGGCTGTTGCGTGTGGACCGGTTTTTCCGATTTTCTGAAGGTTTTGGGGTCCGCTTCTGTGGATAGAGATGCTACATTCCTTAGAGCAATTCCAACGGTTTTGCATTTTTTATTTGACAAAAGATGGAGTTTGCCAACTCTCAAATCAATATAGGGAGGAGAAAAAAAGTTATCTCGAGCAACTCCAACAGTTTTACAAATGAGCTTTGCATTTATGTTTTTGCAAAAAAATCTACAAAACTCCTATCCAACGGTTTGGCAAATGAGCTTTGCATTTTTGTTAACTTGGCAAAATCCTGGGATGGATTGGCATATATGCAAGCTCGCGATCGGCTTGGCATTCCGTCTCACGCACTACTCCCGCGTGCGCTCTTTCCTCCCGCGCCGCCGGGTTTCCTTTTTTGGATTTTGGCAAGTCAATTTTGCCAAACCGTTGGAGATAACTTTTTTTCTCCTCCCCATATTAATTTGAAAGTTGGCAAACTCCATCTTTTGCCAAACAAAAAATGCAAAACCGTTGGAGTTGCTCTTAACGGTTTGACAAAATTGACTTGCCAAAATCTAAAAAAGAAAACCCGGCGGCGCGGGAGGGAAGAGCGCACGCGGGAGTAGTGCGTGAGACGGAATGCCAAGCCAATCATGAACTTGCATATATGCCAATCCATCCCAGGATTTTGCCAAGTTAACAAAAATGCAAAGCCCATTTACCAAACTGTTGGATAGGAGTTTTGTAGACTTTTTTGCAAAAACAGGAATGCAAAGGCCATTTGCAAAACTGTTGGAGTTGCTCTTACACGGCTCCTATAGTTATTCGACATAAGTACGTGAGGCCAAATATAACATCTCTGGTAAGAATCGTCACTACATCTCTTGTAAGAATCGCCTGTCGACTCCGTCCATTCTAAGATTGCTCGAGACATTAGATATTTATTAAGACAATCAGAGCTCAAGATGACTCCGTGTTAGTATCCAGCATCCCATTGATGTATGAGGAATTGCATGGGCATTCACGTATACAAGGGCCCTGTTCGGCAGGCTGTTTTTTGGTTTATAAGCCGGCTGTGGCTGATTTACTATGAGAGAAAAACACTATTCCAAGGCTGATAAGCCGTGCTGATAAGCTCAGCCGAACAGGGGGAAGCGCACGTACATTTAGACGAATAAAGAGCACATAGCTGGTTCTAGAAGCTATTGTGCTGCAGACGCTGCGGTCTTAAGTTCTCAAGTTTTGAGGACCCTGCATAGCACGAGTGGCAGGAGCCAGTGGCTCGCTCCATGCCGTCCGGCACTCGAGTCTAGACTCCATGCTTGCGTGAGTTCAGATACTATAATTGTATTTAAAAGTTTGAGATAATAAAAAAAAGTCATCAAGACTTCAACCGGCTGTATTAATGTTGCTTCTGACGCATACGCTTTGCAGGAAAGGGCGGCTCATAGCTCTAACTCAGAGGTGTTTGGTAGGGCTTCTTCTGTTAGAATTTATATGGATATTCCCCTAAATTCATACGAAGAAATTCTAATAAATCTCAAAGGCCCAATACATGTGTTCCCTAATGGGCTTTAATGTTTAAGTTCAAGAATAGAGGTGGGAGGTACAACATCAATTAGTACTATATTGCTAGTTGATGTAGAGGTAGGGGGTTTTCCTCCATATATATATGTACCTATCCTCCTGGGAAAAGACACACCAAAAACTACAATTGGGAGTTTCAGTTAGAATATCCCTAAGGTAGTAAATTAATATTTTCCTCTTCTTGCTACCGCACTGCCGCCGTAGTTTCTCCATCCCGATCGTCTGCGTGCACCGGCGTTTGGGAGAGCAGGTCTCCGGAACCATCGTCTTTGCGATCCTGCACCGGGAGAAGGCGAATAAGGTTTTTGGGAAGCGCTCTTCGCGCGACTGCTCCTAAATTCTCCATGACGGTTCGTCTTCTGAAGGCTGCATCGACGCGCTATCTACATCTTCATCACCATCTACTACATCTACAGTCATCAGGTTCTATTCTCGTGATCTAATCTCGTCTTTCATAATGTTTCATCTATGCTATGCTTACAATCATAATCATGTTTATGCTTATACTATGCATCATGCTGATCTGTCATGCTATACATGCTTAATCTAATTCATCAATATGTCATGACTTATATTCTAGTTTTAATCATGACTTATATTCTGGTTTTAATCTGGGAATTAATCTGGAAATTGCCTAATTCTTTAACAATCCAAAAACCTTATTTAAGGTCGTTTCTAGAATTATCTATGGCTAGTTTCGTTGACGCGCTGAGGCCGGAAAAATTTTCTGGTACGCATATTAAGAGGTGGTCTGTTAAGGTCACAGATTGGCTTACTGCCATGAAAGTTTTCTGGGTCAAAGATGGCATGCCTGAGGGAAACATCTCTGATGAAGATTAGAGAAAATTCCAGGAAGCTAATGATATCTTTGTGGGAGCTGTGCGTAATGTGCTTTCAGATTATCTATTTGATTCTATGATGCACTTAAGAGACGTAAAGGCTCTATGGGATCATCTGAATGCTACTTATGGTGCTTCAGATGCAGGCAAAGAACTGTATACCATGAAGAGCTTTAATGACTACAAGATGGTTGCTAACAAATCAGTAGTCGAGCAAGCTCATGAGATCCAGCGCCTGGCTAAGGAACTTGAACTCCTTAAATGTGTCTTACCCGATGAGTTTGTGGCTGGGTGCATTATTGCTAAATTGCCTTCTTCATGGAGGAATTTCGCCACAAGTCTCAAACACAAGAGACTGAAAATATCAGTTAAAAACCTGATAGCATCTCTTGATGTCGAGGAAAAAGCTCGGGTTAAAGATAACATTGAGAAGGGGAACGAGGAAAAATATAGCGCCCACTTTGTCCAGAGAAGCCATGGCAAGAACAAGGGAAAGCCTAAGCAACCTGTTTTCAATGCCAAACAAAATACTGCCTTCAAGAAGAAGAAGAAAGACAAAGTAGAGTTACCTTGCTTCGCATGTGGAGAGCTTGGTCATTTTGCTAAAGATTGTCCAGAGCGAGTGGACAAGAAAGAGAAAAAGAAGGTCAGCCTCGTGACTGCAAGCACTACTGATGAAGGGTATGGTAATTTTACTGTACTATCAGTGTTTCAATCTCCAAGTTGGTGGATTGATACAGGTGCTAATATTCACGTGTGTGCTGATATCTCTTGGTTTTCTTCTTATCAAGGGCTGCAAGGTTCCTCCGTCCTGATGGGGAATGGGTCACATGCTTCTGTTCGTGGTGTTGGCACGTTAGATCTGAAGTTTACTTCGGGAAAGATCGTGCAGCTGAAGAACGTACAACATGTCCCTACTATTCGCAAGAACCTTGTTAGCGTCTCCCTTCTATTGAGAGATGGGTTTAAGGTAGTGTTAGAGTCTAATAAAGTAGTCATGTCTAAGCATGGACAATTTATTGGTAAAGGCTATGATTGCGGAGGCTTGTTCCGCCTATCTTTAGCAGATTTTTGTAATAAGTCAGTGAATCATATTTGTGGCACGATTAATGATAATTCGAGTGTTTAGCATTCTCGCTTATGTCATGTTAACTTTGGATTGATGTCACATTTTTCTAGCCTGAATTTAATTCCAGATCTCACTATTGCCAAAGGTTCTAAGTGCCATAGTTGTGTGCAATCTAAGCAACCTCAAAAGCCTCATAGGGCAGCGGAGGAGAGAAACTTGGCACCTCTAGAACTCATACATTCTGATCTTTGCGAGATGAATGGTGTGTTGACAAAAAGGTGAAAAGAAATATTTCATGACTTTAATTGATGATACAACTAGATTTTGCTATGTTTACTTGCTTAAAACTAAAGATGAATCGCTAGACTACTTTTAAATCTATAAGGCTGAAGTTGAAAATCAACTAGAGAGAAAAATTAAACATCTAAGGTCAGATCGTGGTGGTGAATATTTTCCTATATTATTTGATGAGTTCTGTGTGGAACATGGTATTATTCATGAGAGGACAACTCCCTATTCGCCCGAATCTAACGGGATTGCCGAGAGGAAAAACCGCACGCTGACTGACTTGGTGAACGCCATGTTAGACACTGCAGGTCTATCTAAGGCATGGTGGGGGGAAGCTCTATTGACTGCGAGTCATGTCCTGAATAGAATTCCAAAAAGAGACAACTCCATATGAGAATTGGATTGGAAGGAAACCATCACTTTCATACTTGCGCACGTGGGGATGTTTGGCGAAAGTCAATGTTCCAATTTCTAAGAAGCGTAAGCTTGGACCGAAAACTGTGGATTGTGTCTTTCTAGGATATGCTCACCATAGCATTGCCTATAGATTTTTGGTAGTAAAATCTGAAGTTCCTGATATGCATGTTGATACAATATTTGAATCTCGTGATGCTACATTTTTTGAAAATATATTCCCTATGAAAGATATGTGTAGCAATGCTAGATTTTCTTCTGAGATAGCTCCTGATTTTACGGTACCTATTGAGTCTTCTATTGAATCTTTTGAGCAACCACCTGAAGAAGTCTTTGAGGAGAATGACAATGAAGTTCCTGCGAGGAACAAGAGACGAAGGATTGCAAAATCCTTTAGTGATGATTTCATTGTGTATCTTGTGGACGATATTCCTACTTCTATTACAGAGGCATATGCATCTCCAGATGCAGATGATTGGAAAGAAGCTGTTCGTAGTGAGATGGACTCAATTCTTTCTAATAGAACTTGGGAGTTATCTGAGCTACCTTTTGGTTGTAAACCAATTGGATGTAAGTGGGTGTTCAAAAAGAAGCTTAGGCCTGATGGTACTATTGACAAGTACAAGGCTCGGCTTGTGGCTAAGGGTTATACCCAGAAGGAAGGCGAGGATTTCTTTGATACTTATTCACCTGTTGCTAGAATGACCACTATTCGAGTGCTACTTTCTCTGGCTGCCTCGTATGGTCTTCTCGTTCATCAAATGGACGTGAAGACAGCTTTCCTTAATGGAGAGTTGGATGAGGAGATTTATATGGATCAGCCAGATGGATTTGTGGTAAAAGGTGAAGAGCAGAAGGTGTGTAAATTGCTGAAGTCTTTGTATGGCTTAAAACAAGCACCTAAACAATGGCATGAGAAGTTTGACACTACTTTAACTGGTGCGGACTTTGCTGTTAATGAAGCTGATAGGTGTGTGTATTATCGACATGGTGGAGGCCAATCTGTTATATTATGTTTATATGTTGATGATATTCTAATCTTTGGAACAAACATTGATATTATTAATGAGGTCAAGTCTTTTTTGTCAAAGAGTTTTGACATCAAAGATCTAGGAGAAGCTGATGTAATTCTAAACATTAAGCTGATTAAGGAAGATAGTGGGATTACCTTGTCACAATCTCACTATATTGAGAAGGTCTTGAGCCATTTTGGCTTTATGGATAGCAAGCCTACTCCAACACCTTATGATCCTAGTGTGACATTGAGAAAGAATAAGAAGATTGCTAGAGATCAATTAAGATATTCTCAGATAATTGGTTCACTCATGTATCTAGCTAGCACAACCAGACCATATATCTCTTTTGTTGTGAGCAAGTTGAGTAGGTACATGTCCAACCCGGGTGATGATCATTGGCATGCACTTAAAAGGGTCTTGCGTTATCTCAAAGGTACAATGAGTTTTGAGATACACTATTCTGGGCACCCAGCTGTGCTGGAGGGATATAGTGATACGAACTGGATTTCTGATATTGATCAAATCTATGCTACTAGTGGGTATGTATTTACTCTTGGAGGTGGCGTAGTGTCATGGAGGTCTAGTAAACAGACTATTTTGACTAAATCTACCATGGAAGCAGAACTTACTACTTTAGATGCAGCTTCTGCAGAGGCAGAGTTGCTGCGTGAGCTCTTGTCTGACTTACTGGTGGTTGAGAAACCAATACCGGCTATCCTTGTGAACTGTGATAACCAAACAGTGATCACTAAAGTGAATAGTGCTAAGGATAATGCGAAGTCAACAAGACACGTTAAAAGACGTTTGAAGTCTGTCAGGAAGTTGAGAAACTCCGGAGTAATCACTGTGGCTTATATGCAAACAGACAAGAACCTGGCAGATCCTTTTACCAAAGGACTATCACGAAATGTGATAGAAATAGCATCAAGGGAGATGGGTTTGAGACCCATATGAGTTTACAGTAGTAGTAACCCAACCTTTTTGATCGGAGATCCCGTGACTTAGGATCTGGGAAGAACAAACTATTGGTGAACTGAGGAGAGTATAATTATAACCCTCTCTATGTGAAGATGCAATACTCTCAAAGCGTTGAGGCACTGTATGGTAGGTTGGCTAATGTCTTAACATGTTCTATTGGCTTTAACAAGCGAAGATGCTGTCCTACAGAGCATTCTTGAAAGAACATACCTATATGAGTCTGACTGTAAAACGTCGCAGTCTATGAGATTTGGGTGATCTCTAGTAAGCTCATGAAGAGACCAAGGAGTATGACGTATATGCTCCACCCACGGGGAAGGCTACTGGCAGCCAAGTACTAGTTTGACTTTGAGTGAAACTCGTTTGCACAAAACTTGCAATTCAAGGCGTAGTCCATTGTTCAAGTTGTGAATGAGAGTAACTTGAAGCTCTAGGCAGATGTTCAACTTAACAGTCTCTGCTGAAACACTAGTATATAAACAGTAGTGAGAGAGAAGGAAAATGTCTATACTGGGCAATTGAGATCTGGTGGGGGATTGTTAGAATTTATATGGATATTCCCCTAAATTCATACGAAGAAATTCTAATAAATCTCAAAGGCCCAATACATGTGTTCCCTAATGGGCTTTAATGTTTAAGTTCAAGAATAGAGGTGGGAGGTACAACATCAATTAGTACCATATTGCTAGTTGATGTAGAGGTAGGGGGTTTTCCTCCATATATATATGTACCTATCCTCCTGGGAAAAGACACACCAAAAACTACAATTGGGAGTTTCAGTTAGAATATCCCTAAGGTAGTAAATTAATATTTTCCTCTTCTTGCTACCGCGCTGCCGCCGTAGTTTCTCCATCCCGATCGTCTGCGTGCACCGGCGTTTGGGAGAGCAGGTCTCCGGAACCATCGTCTTTGCGATCCTGCACCGGGAGAAGGCGAATAAGGTTTTTGGGAAGCGCTCTTCGCGCGACTGCTCCTAAATTCTCCATGACGGTTCGTCTTCTGAAGGCTGCATCGACGCGCTATCTACATCTTCATCACCATCTACTACATCTACAGTCATCAGGTTCTATTCTCGTGATCTAATCTCGTCTTTCATAATGTTTCATCTATGCTATGCTTACAATCATAATCATGTTTATGCTTATACTATGCATCATGCTGATCTGTCATGCTATACATGCTTAATCTAATTCATCAATATGTCATGACTTATATTCTAGTTTTAATCATGACTTATATTCTGGTTTTAATCTGGGAATTAATCTGGAAATTGCCTAATTCTTTAACATCTTCAGGTGAGTATTTATGGTTCCTTCAAAACGACTTCGGCTCCTCATATAAAACATTTGGTAGGCCCGGAGGAGCCCTACCATACGCTTTGTTGGAAAGGGCGGCTCACAGCTCTAACTCAGGGGTATTTGATAGGTTCCTTTAAAACAGCTACGGCTCCTCGGCTCCTCATGCAAAACATTTGGTAGGGCTGAAGAAATCCAACCAAATAGGCCCTCAATCTTCTGTGACCTCTCTGTAGTGCTGAGTACGTTGAGGATGTCGACAGGCCCACTCTGTTCTAGCGGCGTAGTAAAAATTCACCATGTAATATGAATTATAAATTGCAAACAAACTTCCAATTTAGTATTGGCCTTGCCCTCTTTCTTGTTATCCATCTTCGCTTGCATTGTCGCAAAAACCGGTCAATCATAGGTTTGTGGACACGGATGGTTGCAAAATGCACACTTTTTGTCTAAGGTAACAAATAGCAGATAGTGGGTTTGTAGCAAATTGACGTCTACATCACAGGTTACGGATAGCAGACGCTAAGTCGCTACGTCATAGCGGTAGCGGTAAGGGGCCACTACCGCTATTGCGGTCGCTACAAACACTATTTAGTACCTTGTTTTTCTTGGTTGGCGAGGTGCAAATCTATAATACTCACTCCATTATAACTATAAGACATTTTGATTTTTGTAGATACAAAGTTTTTTTGTGCACTGAAATATACACTATGTCTTAGTAAAAGTAATACAGGTAGAAAAGATAAACATCTTATAATTTGGAATTGGAATTGGAACGGAGAGAGTATAGCAAAGTAGTACCATGCGCACCGCAGTTCCTCTCTTCTCTTCCAATAAAATGGATTCAAAATTTCAAATTAAGACAAGAGATAAACAAGTCAAAAAAAAATCTTAAGTAACAAATGTGCATAGAAAGATAATCACAGTACCACTGGGCAGCAGGCCCGTACATGGGGTAGTGCAAGTGGAGCGATGTCACAAGGCCCCTCAAAAATTAGGGCCCCAAATTTTACTTAAGTGCATATATACATACATAATTCCATTAATACAAATTAGGTAACTCTTAGTATAACCCCATGTAATGTTTTATGTCGTAAGAACAAAAGGTCTAAGAAGACGCATGAGAAGAAGGAAAGAATACTCGCATATATGATGTAATTCTTAGTAAGGTTAGAAAAGAATATGCTATAGTTATACATCTATCCAAAATACCCTGTTCGCTTGATTGAAAGTATTGTTCGCTGATTTGTTGTGAGAGAAAAACACTGTACGGCTTATAAGCCATGGCTGAAAGTCCTGATTTAACTTGGTGCAGTCTTTTAAGGTCACAAATAATTACTAATTTCTCTCATAGTATATCACATGTGGCAAAAGTTTTTTTTTGAGCATCATCTATGGCAAAAGTTTTGACATTAGAATGTGCTCATAAATATAAGTCCAATTTAACCACTTTTGTTGTACAATTTTTCATACAATTAGGCTGATTATTGACCAAACATAACAAAGTTCAAATCTCAAATAATGTGCAGCTTAAATTTTGAGATAAAGGGAGAAATGACTTTAAAACTTTTTTTTTGTATTGCCACATCTTACATGTAGGGCCCTCTTTAAGTTTTGCACCAGGGCCTCAAATTCTTAGGTACGGCCCTGCTGGGCAGTAGCACTTAATCCTTTTTCAGCAAAGAAATTCTTAAATTAACCAACAAAAGCATATATAAGGAGGACCACTCCTTGCATGATCGCCGTCTGCACGGGGCTGCTGTGGCACCAGTACTCGCGCCTCTGCACCGCCTCCGTTCACAGACCTCGCGGCGTGCCTGACGTCGCCTGCAACTCTGCCTGTTTCCCCGCGAATTCGAAACGCGTTGTCGTCCAATAGCTTACAGTTCCCTGGTTTGGAGTTGTAGGACGCCTGGACGCCTGATAGACTGTGCCCCAACTGTAATGTTGGCCGCTGGTCCGTTAACTAAAGTTCGACCCACGGCAGCAAAGACAGAGACGGGCCCATAAAGGTTGGGTTGGCCCAGCGGAGCACAGCTTCTTCCTCGGTGTCTCTCAGCTCAGAAGAACATAAGAAAACGAAAGTATAGGATGTAGATCTAGCTTGCGTACTTAGGAGTGTGAGTGAGTGAGTTGCATAGTGGATTTGAAGTCAAACTGAGGTATGTCGACCGCCATATCTCACCATGGGCAAACGCCACGGTGGCATTTTAGGTGATGCAAAGTAACAAACGACCATAGGCTTGTTTAATTGGAACCCTGGACAGTTGCCTGGTAAAAATTGTTGCATGAGTTACCCGTAAATCCATGTTCTTTTGTTTGGCTAGCAGGCTAGGCAAGTTTGAGAAAGATGTGTTTGGTTGGATTGGATGCATATGCCTAAAAATGCTAACAACGTTATATTGCATATTAGTTGGAACGAAAATGCTGTGGATAGGGCATTTGTTTTGTCCTGACGCTTGGTGGGCCTCGAAGCCCACCCGTACGGCCTAACAGCCAACACTATCATTCGCCGACGCACCCATCTAGCGGGCTAAAAAAATGTCCGCTCTGACTTTCCTCTCGAATCACTACTGCGCCCGCATCCATTCTCAAACCCACTCTTGAATCGCTGCCCACTCGCACCACCACAGCTGTAACGCGGCGACGTGCTGCACCCCACCCGAGTGCCGTCGCCTGCCTTCCTATCTCCCCACCGCCACTCACCACTTGCCGCTGAGTTCTCCACGCCTATGCGGCATGGTCCACGATGACTGCTCCCGCATGGCGTGGTCCACGGTGGCTGCTCCGACGCGGTGATCTTCACCGCGCCCAGCCGCTTGGCTACCGCCATCCTCCCTCTCCACTGCACCCGAGTGCCGCTTGCTGACTACCGCAATTTCCCACCAGGTAGGCCATGGCCGCTGGCGATGTCGTGTTTCAAGTGTTTCAGAAGTATGTTTTCAAGTGTTTCATCTAGAGGTTCATATGTTGCAAAGGCTATATACACATGTTGCAAGAATATGTTTCAAGTGTTTCAGTTGTTTCAAACATATGTTTCAAGTGTTTCATCTGGATGTTGCAGAAGTATATCTGGATGTTGCATAACATGCATGTTGCAAGCGTATGTATCAAGTGTTTTAGATGTTTGATAGGTATGTTGCAAATATTTTATCCAGATTGCAAAAGTAGACCTGGATGTTGCATGCGTCTGCAATGGCTTTCAAGTGTTTTAAGGTATTTTGCAAGTGTTTCAGACGTATGTTGCAAGTGTTTCAACTGTTTTAGATATATGTTGCAAGTGTTTTATCTAGATGTTGAGTAGATCTAGTGTTGCACATGTTTCAATAGACCACCTACAGCAGCCTCCTGCTGTAGCTGCTAGGGCGCCCCGAGTGGGCGCAGACTACCCCGCCTTCGTGTGCGTGGAAAACATAGGAGGTGTGAGTGATCTCCGCGTGCTATCGGTCGGGGGTGGCGCGTACGGTCTGGGTGGCGCGGGCCCCCACGTGGGCGCACCAGGGTGTAGGCACGGGAAAAGGGGTGCTGGCACGGGTGTGCGTCCAGACGTGAGCGTCCGTCTGGACGTCCTGGAGCTAGCAATCCCCTAGTTGGAGGAGATATGTACCTTTTTTACAAAGCCAATCGGCAAGCTTTATTCATCAGATAAGAGTGTTACATCATTTGCTAATAATGCAGTAATAAACGTGGGATGTAAATCGACCCAAATACAAGAAGCTTTTGCAACTAAAGCTTGCCGAGCTAGCTCATGGGCAACTTGATTCGCTTCTCTATCACAATGCTCAATCGTAGCCATCGGAAGATCTTTCCATATATTGTAGCAATCCTCAAAGATTGGTGCAGCCGATGAAGCTGTGAAGGCACCATCCATCATTGTGTCAACTGCTTCTTGGCAGTCCGACTGCACTATGAAGTTATTACAACCAATTTGATTCAGCAAGTTCAAACCTTCCTTCAAAGCATAAGCTTCTGCCATTGGAGCATCTAGTACTGCCGGTAGAAAACTCATTGAAGCAGCAATAAAACCCCCACTTGAGCTTCTAATGACCACGCCCGAGCTTCCAATTCCAGCAGTGAACCCAGCATCAATGTTTACCATCAATTTTCCTTCACGAGGTTTCTTCCAACCTCTACGCACTTTAGTTGTTTTGCTCTGAGCTCTCATATAGTTACACGACAGAGCTACAATCAACATAGCTGATCGGGAGGCATTCTAGACTAACTCTCCATGAATAAAACCTCTCCATTCCCACCATATGTACCAGTTGCCAGTTAGAATTAGCTCCACTAGGCCAACATTATTAAGAGATGGTACCTTTCTTCCACCTTTGATTACTTCTTCTATCATTTGTTGTCCTGTTCTATCACCATTAGCTGGCTCCTCAATATGCAGCCAAACACCTAAGTAGTTCCAAATTGATTTGTTCGATCACACATGAACATCATATGCTTTAAATCTTCCAGCCCTGACGGACACATAGGACAATCTGCATTGTCACCAATATGGCGATTGAGTAGTATGCCCCTACACGGGACAAGGCCATTAAGTACTCGCCAACCGTGTATCTTGATTTTCCCTGGTATGGATAATTTCCAAAGTCTCTCTCATACATTTCTGTTACCCGCACTAGCACCATCCTCAAACTCTGAGGTCCATTGGCAATGATATGCAGACCGCACTGAGAACATACCTGACCGATTGTAATGACAGGCGACCACATCCTCCCTTCGCGGAGACAGAGGAATTTGGAGAATATTCTGTACATCAGTCGGTGAGAATAGTTTCCTCAAGAGATCTTCATCCCACGAGCCATCGATTGGATTGATCAACTCATTGACCGTGGTTACCAGGCTTCAGCCTCTGGGTGTTTGGATCTTTAGGTCCCGACTTCCATGTATCCAATTATCACTCCATATGTAATTTGCGTTCCATCTCCCACTCCCCATATGTACCCCTTCTTGAAACATTCACGTCCCGCAAGAACACTTTGCCAAGTGAAAGAACTGCCCACCTTGGTCTTTGCTCTGAGTAGACGACCATCCGGATACTATTTTTCCTTTAGGACTCTTGCACAAAGGGAGTTCGGTTCTGATAGCAGACGCCACACTTGTTTTGCTAACATTGCAAGATTGAAACTATGCATATTTCGAAATCCCATACGTCCTTTTTGTTTGGGTTTACAACGCTTCCAGCACGCCTGCCAATGGATTTTTTTGTTGTCATTGTCGTCACCCCACCAGAATTGCAAGATTGTGTCAGTGATTCCTTTACATATATTTTTAGGAATTTTAAACACCATCATTGCATATACTGGTATAGCGTGAGCAATGGACTTGATCAATACTTCCTTACCACCCATACTTAGAAGTTTCTCCTTCCAACCTGAAATTCTTGCTCGCACTCGATCAATTAAGTGGCGGAAACAATCACTCCTATTTGCACCAATTAAAGCTGGAAGCCCCAAATATTTATCAGTCAACGACTCTGTCAATATATTCATGATTTCACAAACCTCACTCCTCATCTCCACATTTGTGTTCTCTGAAAAGAAAATACTGGACTTTGCCTCGCTCAACCTCTGCCCAGAGTTAGCACAATATCTATTCAGAATTCCTTTTACGCATTCAGCATTTTTGCGATTAGCTTTCATCAGGAGAAGTGAATCATTCGCGAACAGCAAATGGGAAACCTGAGGTGCTCCCCTACACACCGATACACCCTCCAGGTCCCCCGTTCCTCGGCCCTTTCAACATTGAAGTTAAACCTTCTGCCACCAATAAGAATAAATAGGGGGATAGTAGATCGCCTTGCCTCAACCCACGGCTTGGCACAAATTCCTCAGTCTATGTTCCATTAAAGCGGACACAATAGCTTGCCTCCATCGTGTGCGTGCCAAGCACGGCCTGGTACCGTGCCCGTGCTTGGGCCATGATGCCAGCACGGTGGCATGGCCCGGGCACGGCCCGCTCCAACGGCCGGCACGGGGTCGGCATGGTGCGGGGGCGAGGCCTATATAAGCCGGCGTCGCGGCGACCTCCGAAACCCTAGGTCATTTCCCGCCCACCCCCTGCTTCCTCCTCTCGCTCTCGATGCAGCGCCTCCTCCTCCCCGGCTCCCTGCGCTGAAACCCTAGATCCTCCTTCTTCCCATCGTCCGGTGAGAAGCAGAGGGCCGCGGCGGCTCACAGGCACACGGATCGGCATCCCCCACCCCTCTTCTTCCTTCCTACAAGTCGATGTGACCGTAGGCTCGTCCATCTCCCCTCATCCTCTCTCTCGTCTCCGTCATCGACGTCGCCGTTGCCGGACTCCGGCAGCTTTGGGGCTCCGCTCTGATGCGTTGAGGTACCAGGGTGCCGGATCTTGGCAACGTCGTCGTCGCCGTTGTCTTTGGTGCTCCGTCAAGCGAGGTGAGCCGTAACCCTAGATCTGGTCCTCCATGATCTTCTTCACTTCTTGGTTTCTTCACGGTCTTAATCTTCTCTGTGGTTATGTCGTTCGGTAGGCCTTGGCGTTGAGGGACCGGAGGCGGACGACGACAAGATGTCGGACGAGGACGAGATCGGTCTAACCATGACCGGAAACGAGGAGATGCGGCTCTGCGGGTTGACCGGAGTCATTTCATTTATGTAATGGTTCTGTAATCTTAAAACTCTGGATGCTTTGGACCTTGGATGTTGATGTAATGAACAATTAATCTTATGAGGATGGCTGCACTCTTTTTCCCTGTCTAGGGTTTCTCACAAGGGTGAGTTTTACCTAGACAGGTTTTTAATGAGGTAGCCATTGCACAGCTCCTTCCTTTTGCTATGTTTGTGTCTTTGTGATCTGCCTTTATTCTCTGTTTTGACATATTATTGCTTTGATTTGATGATATATCTAAAAAGTTCATTGAATTATGAGTTTTTGGAATGTTTGTGTGGTTTTAGTGCCTGGGCACGACACTACACTACCGTGCTCGCGTGCCCATTGGCACGGCACGGCACTAAGTATCGTCCTTAGTGTCGTGCCCGTGCTTGAAGCTGGGCACGATAGCCCTACATGGCACGGCACGGTTGGCATGCGTGCCTGTTAGTGTTGTGCCTGTTAGTGCCGTGCCCAGTGTCGTGTAGTGCCGTGCGGCCTGTTTGGAAAACTATAGCTTTAGCATTACTAGAAAAAAGATGCAAAAATAGAAGGCATCAACAACTAGTGGACTAGTTATAGTCATCTTGTTCTTTTTCATAGGTCTGTTGACAAAGACTGCAGGGAGCTGGACTAATCAGAAAGAAGGCAGTCTTTTGTGCTTGATGACTAGGAATAAAACTGGACACTCTTCTACCAGTGAGTAGGTGACAGGGCCTAACGAATACAAGCAGAAGCTTGTATACCACATGTCAGAAACAGAAGCAATTTGAATGAAGTTGGAAGGAAGAAAAAGTGAAAAAAAAATTCTTTAAAGAAAAGGGGGATTTATTTATAAGGTTTGCAGAGCAAGGTGACATTATTGTGAATAAGTGTGCTCCAAACTGGCTACTCCTATTACTAGCCAAAAATGGCAATAAAAAATCTTAATTAATACGTACTAATAAAAAGAAAAGAGAAGAAAAATAGACTCACTTGCCCAAAGACTTGTGGTGCAGGATGAGTCCCGTGCCGACGCCATCCATTCCTGCAGTGGCCAATATGTTGTCAATTCAGAATTCGCTGTTGAGCATTAGCGTAGAAACAGTTGGAAAACCAGAAGAATGATTTCTCCATTTAGCCAGCTACGTTCGTAGGACGGTAGGAACGATTGATTTGGCCAGGTGAAGGGACGCACGCACGAACCTGGCAAGAAGAGCAGCAGCGGCGCGTCGTCCACCGCCGGTTGGCCGCACTCGACGGGGGAGAACCAGCGCGGCGGCCCGCCGTCGTCCCTGCCGCACAGGACCTTGGCCGCCGCGAAGTAGTCCTTGACGGTCACGGAGCCGAAGCCGTCGTCGTAGAGGACCTCCAGCCGCCCCCTCTCCTGCTCCTCCTCCTTCACCGACGACAGGCCCTCGTCATCCTCCTGCACCTTCTTCTCCTTCCTCTCCACCGCGGCCCCCGCCGCTGCCGACCCATCCACTGCCACCGTCACGGCCGCCGCCGACGCCTCGAGGGAGCTCGCGCGGAGAGCGAACCGCGCCTGGCGTCGGGCACTACGGCGTCCCGCGCCGACAGCGACCGGGGGACGGTGGAGCGCCGCGACGGGCATGGCTGAGGCTGGGCGGGAAGACGGAAGAAGGCGCTGCTGGGTTCGAGGAGAAACAGAGGATGAAGCAGGGGAAGGGAGTGGTGATGAAGCGGATGGGGCGGGCGGGCAGGGGGACGATTTTGATTAAATTATACAGTGTTTGGTATTGGTTCTCTCTCGACTGGCGCTGAACGCGAATGATTGGGGTTTGCCGGGGGGGCAGGTAGGTCGGCAAGCACGAGGGATAGAGAGAGACATGCCTTACACTGCTAGAATTTTAATTTGTATATATGTGTATATAAGGAATGGGTTTTCTGTTGTTTTATAGATGCCACGTGTCTGTCGTGTAGCCGTTGCTTTTAATTTTAGAGGAGATTTAAATCATGGCAAGGATGGAAATAAATTAGTTTATGACATCAAAATGAACCTGAGTGATATACATATGGCTTCCGATCTTAGCATGCTATCAGCCTGACTTAACAGTCATGATACATTATTTTTCTCTCACAATAAATCAGCGAACAGTACTTTTTAACTTAGCTTTTTAGCCAAACGAACAGCTTAGCTAGCTCAGGCACAAACTAAATAAAAGTGTATCTCAAGCTTGCATGTATGCTTTCTAACCCTTCTTTTCCGTCTAATAATAGTTCCAGTTGTAACACGTTAACTAGCTTTGTCGCATCAAAACTTGCTCTATAGTCAAATCTGAAAGGCTCATGAGTCCTAATATAGCTCATTGCTAGTTGTATACACATTTATGGTCTGACTATCAGCTCACCAATATAGTAGTTGGCCATTAAAATAGACTTTGTAATTAATATATGGTCCACTTTCTTCTTTGGTAATGTTTTTTGACGGGAGTTAATACATCGACCTCGGCTATTATATGATCGCCTGCCTCGACATCAACAACTATGCATTAACTCCAGCCAAAGCATGATCGCCTACCTCGACATCAACAACTACCTGTGACTATAGGAGGGAATAGGGGAGAAAAGGGATGGCACCGAAAGCAGGAGGAGACATCAACCTAGGTGACAGACCCTCCACTAGAAACACAGTTGATACTGGAGAAACGGAGAAGACAGTGGAAGTAGGTTTAAAGATCTAAAATCATGTATTCATAGGGTGCACTTTTTCGGCACATTTCCTATACTATATAGGTGTTTGAAATTGAAGTTATCCTCAGACGATGGGCTAAGGTTTGGGATGGGGTTTTGCCTTAATTAAGGCAAATATGCCACCTTAGAAGAAGGGATTAGGGGAGGTAGGCTGTCCATGCAAATGTAGGGGCAGAGTAGCGACGCGATGAGGGCATTGCTGGCTACAAGTGAAGGAGGATGACGATTGAGCCAGGGAACTATGTGTGGGAGGCACGAGGATGGTGGCCCAGTGATGCCGAGATAGCATGGCAAGTTAGCAAGGCTAGTAGGAGCTCGGTGGCAAGAGTGCAGCCACGCAAGAAGAGAGGTGTTTTTGCTCCCACCCTAATTCAAAGTCTCGCGTCGTCTTTTATATTTTTTTTCATCACTATATAGTTTACACAATTTGCACGCTCAAACACCTTATCATTCCTTTCCTTCCAGACCTCCCAACAAACTAAGATGATTAGGGAGCGAAGGCCTTTTGTGCTCGCGCTTGGAACATTTGACATGGCTGTCCACCATATCTCCACTGTCGGGTGCAGATTTATGTTTTCCAAGCCATGCAACAATCTCACTCCACAATCACTTGGTGAATCTGTGGTCTCTAAAGAGATGGAATATTTTTAGGAACAAAGGGAATATTTAGCTTAAAAAACAAAACCATATTGGTTCAAAATAAAAAAAGTAAAGCCTCCCGAGACGACTCCTCAGTGCACGATGAACTCGCCGCCGCTGTCGCCTGTGCAGGGCACGCCTCCACAGACGGGACAACCCATTGTCGCGGGTGCTACGCTAGGGGGAGGATGGTGAGGTCTGGCCACCTGGGTTTGAGCCGGCGAAGCACATGGCGGGTACTCCTACGCCGACGCATGACGGCCGTCCGGATGACCAAGCCACACCCGACCCTTCTATGCCGACAATGGAACACCAGCCGTATAGCGATGCGATGCCCACGCTGCACGAGGCTGCTCGATGCCTCGCACGGTTTACCGAGGAGGTGCAACTAAAGCGAAGGTCACCCTTAATCGCCACCCACTAAGGCAGAAGGCGGCAACCAAAAGGCCTCTGCCAACTAAGAGTAGGCAGATTGCCGCTCAACCGCTGGCGCACATACCAACCACCAAACAGGTCGGGGTACTCCTCGTAAAAGAGAATGGGCACCCTGTCACAGGCGACACCAACTTCATCCGCATCCCAGCGAGGATACGACGCCATCTTCACAGGGAACTTGACGTCGAGCTAAGTTACAGCTCTGGACTAGTTGTTTCCAGCGACCAACAATAGGGCTGGTAGAAGAGCCGCTCGTAACCCGGCGCGCTCTTCTCAGATGACAGAATAGGAGCGCACTGACCGCAGCTCGGTTGTATATCATTTATGTAATATCGAAATGTGAATCTGTATATTAGGATGGTCAACTGGTAGACCTCCTAGGACGATCGTCAAAGTGCATCATTTGCATGGTTAAACTCTTTTTCTTAATTACAATCATACACAAATCTTTTGCATATTGAAAAAAAAAAGCATCCTCGGTGCATGCGTGACGACAGCAAGCGGTAGCTATGGACTGTGGTGTGATGGTGTCACATGCTGTACCGGTACTAGTGTATCGCTCACCCGGCCCGGTGATTGGACGTGATCATTCCACGGTGAGGGAGGGTTCTCCTCGCCTGCTCATCGCCTCCTGTCCTGTGGTCGCGACTGCCGACGTATACAGCAAGTCGGTCACGGTCGTTGTCAAAAAAAAAATGTCGCTCACGGTCCTGGTCGCGGGCGTTCCAAGTAGTAAGCGTGTAACCGTGGTGCACTAGTGGACGGACAAGCAGTGCTCTTTTGCAGCAACTGCAGGGCGGCAGATGTGAGCATGTGGCGCCGGGCGCAACCGGACAAACGTGAGCGAGCTGCTGGTGCCGAACCAAATCGAGCTCACCATCAATAAAATACAGTAGAGAAGTTCCTTTCTTTTCTTTTTGGTTGGTACGGTAATAACGTAGTTCAGCAACACCAAATTCGTTTAGGCCTTGTTTAGTCTGTGAAAGAAAAATTTTTGGTTGTTATATTAGATGTTTCGTGGGATATTAGAAGAGGTTTTTGGATACTAATTTAAAAAACTAATTACATAACTCGCCTGAAAACCGCAAGACAAATTTATTAAGCCTAATTAAGCCGTCATTAGCACATATGTTACTATTGCACTTAAGGCTAATCATGGACTAATTAGGCTTAAAAGATTCGTCTCGTGGTTTCTAACCAAACTGTGCAATTAGTTTTTTTTCGTCTACTTTTAGTACTTCATACATATGTCTAAACATTTGATGTGATAGAGTGAAAAAAATTTTAGATGGAAACTAAGGGCCTCTTTGACCGAGTTCCGGCCGACTCCGGCTCTGGTACTGTAGCACACTGTAGCGCGTAGGAGCCGGAGCGGGCGAAGCCTCAAAAACGGGCTCTGGCTGCCTGGGGTCCATCAGTGAGAGGGAAGGAGGATGAGAGAAAAACAGCGTGAATAAACAGTGCAGCTACAGTATATGAACAGTATCAGAAAAAGAGGAGCCGCTCCACCTCGGCCAAAGAGACCCTAAACACAGCCTTACTGCTACGAGAAACAAAAGACATGATTCTCACGTCACCAAAAAAGTAGTCATCCCTGTGGTACTCTGCTATTCTGTGGTGGATGCTGGCTGATTCGCGGGTGGTCAGATCTTCTGGCGCGCCGCGGCTGTTGCGTGTGGACCGGTTTTTCCGATTTTCTGAAGGTTTCGAGGTTCGCTTCTGCGGATAGATACATTACATCTCTGGTAAGAATCGCCTGTCGACTCCGTCCATTCTATGATTGCTCGAGACATTAGATATTTATTAAGAGAATTAGAGCTCAAGATGACTCTGTGTTAGTATCCAGCATCCCATCTATAAAGATTCTTTAAGTGCGGTGAAAACTACTGTACTTTAACAGTGCGCCCTCCTCTATGCCCCACTGTACATTAACAGTAGCTATTCCACCATCCACCACGTACCCCATCCATTAACCCCTTCCTGAAGTTTCCAGGGCTCGCACATCACAGCCAGAAAAAAATCGACCCATTGAAACCTGCCTGAAGTTTCCAGAAATGGCCCAACGCAACCTCAGCGGCCCAGCACATCGATAAAAGAAAGGGAAGAAAAAATAATAAACAAAAAAGAAAACCAAGACAAGCGACGGCACCGAGGCCGTCCTGCATCACGCCGCCGCAAACCCCTCCGTCGCCAACACCACCAACCTCCTCACGACTCCGGCGCAGCACATCCCCCCGGCGTTACCACGAAATCCCGACAACACACCGCCTGCCCCTCAATCAAACGCAGTTCGCGACGCCTCTCTCCTTCATTGCCACCGCACATCACGCCGCCGCCGCCGCCGTATTTGCCGTGCTGAGCCTCCTGCCTTGGGCCCCTCCGCGACGGCGCCGTGCCAGAATCAAGGACTTCCTACATCCCACTCGCGACTTTTGCTCCAGCTCCCGTGCATCGCACCGCCGCACAACCCCGCGGCAACGCCGTCATGGCGGCCTGCTATTGTTCTTGGCCCTCATCAACAGGTAACGCCTTTACTCCTAATCTACCGGCCTCCATATGCACCGCTACCTCAATTCAGTGGTACATCCTTACTGATTCAGCGTGCCTGCTGCAGCTTGGTCCCCATAGATACAGATGCGATCAATGGACAGCAGCTCGCCCCGTTGAACTACAATGTCGCGATCGGAGGTGCGGCAACGTCAGCCCCGCAGACATCCTCCTATGAACCCTCCTAAAGGGGATGCAGCATCTGTCAATATCACCTCTCCTTATGGTATTTACATCCCTTTTGTTACGCAACGAATGTTCTTCCGCTACACATGCCTCCTAATTTATGCGGTCAGCCTCATGCATCTCTACAACTTCAATTTTTGCAGAGCCCCCCCCCCCCCACCTGAAACATCTGTTACATCTTCCACGATTCGCAGGCGTAGGCCAAACGTGATAATTGGGTCATATACAACATGTGCGATTGAAGCAAGTATGTATGGAGTGTATATCTGCAAAAACATACTTCCTCCTAGGTGTTACAATTTTCCTTATGCTTTCTACAGCTATCAGAAAAACTGATTCAACAAAACTTTATTGCATTCAGTGCACCATGTGCCCAACTGCTAATTACATTGTATCCCTAACATGCTGCTACAAGATATCCATCTGTTCCTATCTACTTCAGCTACACTATTTCAAACCATACATTTATTGACTCTGCATGTAAACTCATCCATTCATTGACAAATTATACTACAGAACCATGCAGGTTTCTACTTATGTATTTCCCTTATATAACATTACCAAGTTGCTTATATTTGAAATGCCATTAACCAAGTCTCATGTCTTTGCTCTTTACTTCTATTCCAGTAAAAACATCGAAGCTGGACGACCAAAATTTGCTGAATTACATAAGCACGAAGCAGGAACTGTGCAGACTGAACTATTTCTCATATTTAGTTTCCTCAGTTTTTTCTGTCAAACTAAACTTTACGCTTCCTATAACTAACTGACATGGAAACCACGAAATAGCCTAATCAATTTCGGTTCTCTTTAATACATACATCGAAAATAGGTAACCTGTGGTTCTTACCCCTCTTTGCGTGTTATCATAGATTTGTATTCTGATTCCCGCGCGAAGCGCGGGAGAACTGGCTAGTTACGAAGAATTGCATGGGCTTTCACATATACAAGCGCACGTACATTTAGACGAATAAAGAGCACATAGCTGGTTCTAGAAGCTATCGTGCCACAGACGCCGCGGTCTTGAGTTCTCATGTTTTGAGGACCCTGCATAGCACGAGTGGCAGGAGCCAGTGGCTCGCTCCGTGCCGTCCAGCACTCGAGTCTAGATTCTATGCTCGCGTGAGTTTCATATACTACAATTGTATTTGAAAGTTTGAGATAATAAAAAAAGTTGTCAAGATTTCAACCGCATGTATTAATATTGCTTCTGACGCATACACTTTGCAGAAAAGGACGGCTCACAGCCCTAACTCAGAGGTGTTTGGCAGGGCTTCTTCAGGTAAGTATTTATAGTTTCTTCAAAACGGCTTCAGCTCCTCATGCAAAACATTTGGTAGGCCCAGAGGAGCCCTACCATACGCTTTGTTGGAAAGGGCGGCTCATAGCTCTAACTCAGGGGTATTTGACAGGGCTCCTCTAGAGGAGTATTTGTCACTCCTTTAAAACAGCTCCGGCTCCTCGGCTCCTCGTGCAAAACATTTGGTAGGGCCAGAGGAGTCCTACCAAATAGGCCATCAATCTTCTATGACCTCTATAATGCTGAGTACGTTGAGGATGTCGACAGACCCACTTTGTTCTAGAGGCGTACTAAAAATTCACCATGTAATAAGAATTATAAATTGCAAACAAACTTCCAATTTAGTATTGGCCTTGCCCTCTTTTTTGTTATCCATCTTCGCTTGCATTGTCACAAAAACCGGTCAATCATAGGTTTGTGGACACGGCTGGTAGCAAATTGCATGCTTGAAATGTCCTTATTTGGTTTTGGTAATTAAGTGACAACTTTATGTGGACTAATTGTGTTTGAGTGAGATACATAGGTAATTAGTCCATAGGTACATATGTGTGCGCAATATATGCCATGAAGGTGAAAATGGCTTGGAGATGTTATAAAGCTCACACATGTGATGAAGGAGCTCATTGCACAGAGACATGACATGGAGTCATGTGATCAAGGTGGAGAAGATCAAGACATGATTTGGCTCGACGGACCAGTTGCAAGTGTGAAGGGCAAGTTGAGTGGTGACTTGGCGCCAATGGACCGAAGCAACGGTGAAGAGCAAGTGAAGTCAAGATCGATGAACCAATACAGTCACATGATGATATAAAGTGGATCATATCATTTGTGATTGGTTGGTGCATGTGTTGCATCGACATCGAAGGAGATGGAATGAAAATGCACAAGGCAAAGGTAACCTAGGGCATTTTATTTCATCGCTCATAGCTGTGTAGAGAAGTTGATGACCGGGTTTAGAATAGATAGCCGTACTATAAAGAGGGGTAAATTTATTTGCATATCGGTCATCTAGTGCCACTCGAGTGATCTAACTTTGCATCGTTGCTAAGATCAAGTGGCGTGGCAAGTTGAGTGGCTAACTCCTTTGAGAAAAATGTTTATGAAAAGCTAACACACGAGCACAAGTTGTTGTATACTTGATGGTGTTGGCATATTTGCAAAGGAGAAGTTGGTGAAGAAAAACAGGCGAAAAGAGGTCACTGGTAGTGACCGGACGCTAGCCTCGGTTGGACCAGCGCGTCCAGTCAGTGGCAGTGTTGGCATTTCTTAGCGTCATTACCAAGAATCGGGGTTTAGACCCACCCATGGTAACGATGTTAGAAACGCCCGATAGGTATTAACGTTTACAGATGTTATCCACAAGCGCACGGATCTATCGTTGTAGCATTTCACCTGAAAGTATTCAGGGTATCGTTATTTATATTTTTTCCGAAGGAAGGCATGGTGTATAATTTTCTAGTAGGGACATGGACAAAATAATATGACTGCATAATAGACAAGTACTCAGTATAGGGGTAAGTCATGATAAGTATAAGATAGTGTGACACACACACATGGGCTAACCTCAAGGATAAAAGGGAAAACAAAGAATAAAAGAATGTTTCTAAGTAGAGCAGACATGTCTAATATAGTCATGCAAAGAACAGTTGATGATCATACATATACATGGTTAAGAGTTAGAGCTATGCATGAGAATGGGTCAGGAGGCCACCGAGTACTGGTCTGCCAACAACCTCATGTGACAATTTAGACTCCTACACCCCAGACGAACGTGGGGGAGTTCAAGGGATGGACATGGCTGTCACCACCTGCCACCTACCCCTCGACAGTAGAAAGGAAAGTGCAATCACCCGCCCCTATATACCTAGGCACCTCGCCTGTGTATATAGTGACCACCCAAGTCCCCCGCGGTCCCCGACCCTACGGATCGATAGGTAAAGAACTTGGGCGTACCCGAAGGCATGATGAACCGCCACCTGTGATGAGGACATCGCCACGCTAGACACACCGACGCTATGGTCTTCCCCAAGTTGCAATTCGTCCCCAACTCAGCTGCCATGTCACCCTCGGATTCAGCAGACACGTCGTCACTGTTTTGGTCATAACTCTCGCATACGACATCGAAACGGGGCGTTCTTGGATGCGTTGGAAAGGGGACGACGACGCCGTCGTTTTGGATCTGGTCCCAGCTCCAGAAGGTCCGTGGATCATTCTGTGTGACCACGGCAAGGTGTTGCGTCACCTATTTGGACCAACTTGGCCATGTATCGTGTCGGGCCTTAAGCCCAAGTTGTGGGCGCCCAACCCCTGGCCGTCCTCAACCCTAGGTCGAGTCTTAGACTATAAACACAGCCATCGCCGCTGCTAGACAATTGGGTTTTGTTTACAGTTTAGTTTTCCATCGAGAAACTGAATCGTTCATTGTAACTGTGGTGACAAATCCTTTTACAGTGATCCAGGGCCCCTGTTCTTGATCTCCTCCACTGTGTCGATTAGTCCTTTGGAACCGAGTTCTTGAACCCTCTATTGATATTCGCATCATTCACATTTGCAATTTCAGATTGCGTGTTTTACCTTCTTACTTGTGTTCTTCGATTCGCTTGCAGGAAAAGCCTTTTTGGCGAGGTCAATCAAGTTGTGCTTGGTTGATAACCAACGGAGCAGTGGTGTAACGGTTGCAGGGTTCGAATCGTGTCTGATTTGAAGCCGGATCGCCAACGTCGAGATCTCCACAAGTCGAACTTACCGGTTACCTCTCGGAAGATCAGGCCTGTATCTCATCAACCTGTACTTAGCTCTAAACCCCAACAGACATATAGTACGAATGTTTAAGCATAAAGTTTTATATGACAAAACCCTAGCATAGAAACTATAGTCTAGTTCATATGCTAAGATCATATGAACATGTTAAGATCATCACACACAAACTATATGCCAGTTCATATGTCAAGATTATAACATGAAAACTATACTCTAGTTCTATAGCACAACTATATAAAAGATATAAAAGCTTGAACTTGGAAGAAAACATAGTAGTATTATTCACACCCAAGATCCTTTCTTCCAAGGAGACAAGCCTTCCTTGGTGGCTCAAGCCTTGCTCCTCTACTATTTCTACTCCTAATCTAAGCTAAAGAGTGGAGGTGGAGAGTGGAGTGAGGTGTGCTCCCAAGTTGTGGTGTGTGTTGAAAGGTCTTGATGGCTAGAGGGGGGTGAATAGCCTTTTAAAATTTTCTACAAAGACAAGCTAAATAAGTTTATCAATACAACAAATAGCGAGATGCGAGTTTTGCTTAGCCTACGGGGTATTTGCAAGCCACCTATCTAATTCACAATTCTAGTATAAAGGCACTCAACCGCACAAGTCAAATCGAGAAGGTAACTACAACTACAACTAGCAAGCTACACAAAAGAGCTACTCTAGCAAAGCTAACTAGCTAGCAAAGATAACTAAGAAAGTAATGTGGAGTTGAGTTAGGAGAGTTTCACCGAGGGGCGAAGTATTGAGCCAACCAATATGATCAACAATGAATACTAAGACAACCGAACACCGGGATCAATCAATCACAATATGAAAGTGATGACACAAAGATTTATCCCGAGGTTCACGTGCTTGCCGGCACGCTAGTCCCCGTTATGTCCCTCTTCACCACGTGGTTCGGTGGCTAATCGGTCTCACACCGAGCCTCTCAAAAGGCGCCACAAGAACCTACCAAATGGCAAAAGGTTGCAAATGACACAAGCAATCCACTAATGTTGCCTTTGGCGCTTCGCCGAGGTAGGCACAAACCCCTCACAATCACTAGAGGTGGCCAAGAACAATCACCAACTCTTGCCAATGCCTCCAAGCTGCTCCAAGCCGTCTAGGTGGCGGCAACCACCAAGAGAAACAAGAATCCCGCAACAAATCAACCACCAAGTGCCAACTAGATGCTATCTCTCAATGCAAATGCACTTGGATCACTCAATCTCACTTCGAATATGCAAAGAAGCAAGAGAGATGAGTGGGAGGAGAGTTGCTTAGCTCAAAGTGCTCACAAGTATGTCAAATGTCCAAGAGAGGGAGCTTTGAGCCGGCCAACGAGTATTTATAGACGTACCCCTTCGAATATAGCCGTTACGTACTTGAAACAGCCGAAGTCGCGCTGACCGGACGCGCTGGTCAAACTGACCGGACGCGTTGATCACACAACGGCTCTTTCGCGAACCACCGACCGGACGCGCTGGTCCCGTAACGGACCGGACGCGCTGGTCAATCCTGAGCAGCGCACAACGAAACAGCGACCGGACGCGCTAAAGAACTGACCGGACGCCACAGTGCCAGCGTCCGGTTGGAGTCTAGTAAGCTCCCTGATCGACCGGACGCGTCCGGTCGACTGTGACCGGACGCACCGCACGTCCGATCAACAAACTGAAACTCGCGCAGACGCTGAACGCTGACCGGACGCATCCGGTCAAACAGAGACCGCGTCCGGTCCAGCGTCCGGTCACCACTGTGACCTCCGTTCGCTCCCGTTTGATTTTTGACTTCCGGCGTAGTGGAAAATAGGTGTTTCAACTCCTCAAAAACGCCTGAATCCCGCCTCGCAAGCTCGGCGGGAGGGAGAGAGGACCCCAAACCCTCTCTACCACTCAAACTCCACCGCCTTCGCAAATGTGCTAACACCACCAAGTGATCACGTCATGTGCGAGTGTGTTAGCATTTTCACAATCATTTTTCGAGGCGTTATTAGTTCTATCCAAATGCATATGATTATGAAATGCACACCTAGAGGCACTTAGGAGTTCAATAGCCGTGTCATTCCCCTCTTTATAGTATGACTATCTATCCTATAATGTAACCAAACCCACTAGGTGTCTTGGTTACTAAAACACAACCCTTAAGCATATACCTTTGTCTTGATCACGTAGGGTTGCGTCCAAATCCAAGTGTGGCCATCATGATCACCATGTCCATCTTGCCACCAACCTTGGAATGTACTAATCCTCATATGCTACATACAACTTAGGCATAGGATTAGTACTTAGGCATTGTCACTAATTACCAACACCAAACATAGAGCTTTCAATCTCCCCCTTGTTGGTAATTGGTGACAACCCTTTCACAAAGATATTATGATAAAATTTTGATTGAACCCATGTCACATTGTCCAAGTATATTACCATGTGTAAGAAGTATGGACATGTGATCATGAATTCAAATTGATAGCAATGGCTCCCCCTACATGTATGCTATATGTTTGGATTTAGGAAGCATACACGCTTAGATAGGAAAATATAGGAGCATTGACTATCAATAGGTGCTAAGTGTTTTAGATTATAGACCTTTGAAGCGTGATACCATCGGAGTAGCGATAAACACCATCTTAGCACCTTGTGTAGTTAGATACCACTTGGAAAAACACAAACATAACTAGAAACCTCGTGAGATCAACATTATAAGCAAGGTTCTAGTACCACTTTGAAAAGCATGAAGCAAGAGAAATCTAACTATTTCCTATTCATGCTAGTACTTCAATACACCATTCAATTGTATACTAGCAAAACACCACACAAGTAAAGTATCGGAGAAAAAGAAATGCATAACTATGCATCATACATATGAAATGTATAAGGAAATGCAACATTCATGTTTAAGAGCTTGCTCCCCCTACTTGTGTGCTCAAAAAAAAATTTTAGTTGATCCCCTTCTTTTATCAATTCTCCCCTTTAGGTATTCTCCCCCTTTAGAATCTATCTTTGTGAACAATATTTTCTCCCCCTTTGGCACCAATAACCACAAGAGACCAATTTTAGATAGATTATCATGTTGAATTATGGGGTGAGGATCAAGTTTGTGATTCAACCTAGATTACTTGCATAAATAAAATGCTTCGGTTTGATCCAAGGGCAAGCTTCTTCACACCTCACTAGAAGGGTTATCATGCACCATGTTGAAGCAAATATTTAGACAAGTGATCTAGATTAAACACTTAGGATCACAAAGCTACTTAAACAAGTTATATGCTACCACTAGATCATAGAAGACATGGAAACAATAGTGGCACCATATAAACTTCAAATTCATTTGATTTTCATGAACGAGCCTAGAACATAAGAAATCATGACTAGATGCACTAAACATGTCCTTAGTATAGAATGTATGACATGTCAACCAATTGTACCTTGGGGCTCGAAGGAGAGGCATGTCATATATGGGGTGCATCAACTCATGTTGGAGAAGTCAATTATATTCAACTCGTTCTTTAGCTTGTGAAATCTCTTCTCATCAAGTGGCTTGGTGAATAGATCGGCTAATTGATCTTCGGTGCCCACACTCTCAATAGCAATGTCACCCTTTTGTTGATGATCTCTAATAAAATGATGACGAACATCAATATGCTTTGTTCTTTGATGTTGAACCGGATTGTTGGTTAGCTTCACGGCACTTTCATTGTCACATAGCAATGGCACATTCTTGAAATTGATTCTAAAATCCTTCAATGTTGCCTTCATCCACAAGATTTGTGCACAACAACTACCCGCGGCGATATATTCGGCTTCGGCGGTAGATAGTGCAATACTATTTTGCTTCTTGGATGACCATGAGACAAGTGATCTTCCCAACAATTGACAAGTCCCGGAAGTGCTCTTTCTCTCCACTTTGTCACCGGCATAGTCGGAATCCGAATATCCAACTACTCAAAGCTTGCACCTTTGGGATACCATAATCCAACATCTTGTGTATGCTTCAAATACCTCAATATTCTCTTTGTTGTCTTCAAATGACTTTCTCTTGGTGAGGCTTGAAATCTTGCACACATGCATACACTAAACATCACATCGGGTCTTGATGCCGTCACATAGAGTAGGCTACCAATCATTGATCTATAAAGCTTTTGATCCACTATGTTACCACTCTTGTCACTATCCAAACTTCCACTAGTGCCCATTGGGGTTGTAATGCCCTTTGCATCTTCCATGCCAAACTTCTTGAGCATATCTTTGATGTACTTGGTTTGGCTCACAAATGTTCCTTCCTTCATTTGTTTGATTTGAAGTCCAAGAAAGAAACTAAGTTCACCGATCATTGACATTTTAAATTCCTTTGCCATCATTTTCCCAAACTCATCACAATAATCTTGATTAGTTGAACCGAAGATGATATCATCAACATATATTTGCAATACAAACAAGTCTTTCCCAATCTTCTTGGTGAAGAGAGTAGTATCCACTTTGCCCATGATAAATCCTTTGGTTAGCAAGAAGTCCCTCAATCTTTCATACCATGCTCTAGGTGCTTGCTTCAATCCATACAAAGCTTTTCTCAATTTGTAGACATGATTGGGTTTCTTGTCATCTTCAAAATAGGGAGGTTGCTTCACATACACCTCCTCTTGAATGTACCCATTGAGAAATGCACTCTTCACATCCATTTGATATAGCTTGATATTATGAGCACAAGCATAGGCAAGTAAGATCTTAATTGCTTCCAATCTTGCAACCGGGGCATATGTTTCACCAAAGTCAAGACCCTCTATTTATGTGTAACCTTGAGCCACTAGTCTTGCTTTGTTCCTTACTACTATTCCATCTTGATCTTGCTTGTTGCGAAAGACCCATCTTGTTCCAATGACATTGTGATCCTTAGGCCTCTCAACTAGTTCCCATACTTCATTTCTCTTGAAGTTATTGAGCTCTTCATGCATTGCATTTACCCAATCCGGATCTCTTAATGCTTTATCAATGTCCTTGGGTTCTTCCATTGACACAAAAGAAGAGTGAGCACAAAATGATGCCAATCTTGATCTAGTTTGAACTCCCCTTTGTATGTCACCAATGATGGAATCTAATGGATGGTCTCTAGCAATGTTGGTTGGTTGAAGCACTTGCACTTGATTGCTTGGATGTTGATGTTGATTATAAGTTGGAGATGATGAACTAGCCACCTGTTGATCTTGTTGCACTTGAGATGATGTACTAGCTTGATTTTGCATTAGAGACCCACTAGCTTGTGTAATTGGACTTTGGAGCACTTGATCTTTGTCGTCATCCACATCAATCACTTGCTTTGGCCTAATATCACCAATATCTATTTCTTTCATAGCATTGGTCAATTGAGTTTCTCTCACATCATCCAAGTTATTTTCCTCATCTTGAGAGCCATTTGTTTCATCAAACTCAACATCATGAACTTCCTCGAGTAAACCACTAGCCAAATTCCAAACTCTATAAGCTTTGCTAGTAGTGGAGTAACCAAGTAAGAATCCTTCATCACATTTCTTCTCAAACTTACTCAATCTAGTGCCCTTCTTCAAGATGTAGCATTTGCAACCAAATACCCGAAAGTATGCAATGTTGGGCTTTCTTCCATTTAAAATCTCATATGGTGTTTTCTCTAAGAACTTGTGGCAATAGAGGCGGTTGCTATAGAAGCAAGCCGTGTTGATTGCTTCGGCCCAAAATGAATGACTCACATTATACTCATTCAACATTGATCTTGCCATATCAATTTGGGTTCTATTCTTCCTCTCAACTAGGCCATTAGATTGAGGTGTATACTTGGCCAAAAATTGATGTTTGATTCCAAGCTCATCACATAGCTTGTCAACTCTTGTGTTTCTAAACTCACTTCCATTGTCACTTCTCACTTTCTTGATTATGGTCTCAAACTCATTTTGCACTCTCTTGATGAACTTCTTGAATATGTCAAATACATCACTCTTGTCCACAAGAAAGAATACCCATGTGTATCTAGTGAAATCATCCACAATCACAAAACCATACTTGTTGCCACCAATGCTTGTGTATGTAGTTGGCCCAATCCATGTGCAACAACTCAAATGCCTTGAAAGTACTCATGATGCTTTTCAATGGATGAGTGTTGCCCACTTGCTTTCCGGCTTGACATGCACTACATAGCTTATCCTTCTCAAATGTGACATCCTTCAAGCCTCTAACTAAGTCATGCTTCACTAACTTGTTCAATTGCTTCATGCTAACATGACCAAGTCTTCTATGCCATAACCAACCCATACTTGATTTGGTGAGCAAGCATGTTGAAAGTTGAGTGTCACTAGCATCGAAATCAACCAAGTATAGATTCTCATATCTAAAACCCTTGAAGATCAAATTGGAGCCATCAACACTAACTATCTCCACATCATCAACACCAAATATGCACTTGAAACCTAGATCACACAATTGAGCAACCGAGAGAAGATTGAAGTTCAACTTTTCAACTAGGAGCACATTGGAAATGCTATGATCATTTGAGATTGCAATCCTTCCAAGAGCCTTCACATCACCCTTGCTATTGTCACCAAATGTGATACTATCAATGCCACTATCATTTGATTTGAGAGAGTTGAACATTCTTGAATCACCGGTCATATGTTGAGAGCACCCACTATCAAGCACCCAATGCCTTCCTCTGGCCTTGTAATTTACCTACAAAATAAATTAATATTTCTTAGGTACCCATACTTGTTTGGGTCCTTGGAGGTTAGTAACTAAGCTCTTTGGTACCCAAATGGCCTTCTTCTTTGGACCCACAATTGGTGTACCAACAAACCTAGCATGCACACCTTTCTCACCTTTGGTAAGCACATAACAAGAATCAAAAGGAATGTACTCCATTTTAGCATGAAACTTGTTGTTGTTCTTGTTCATTTTATTACAATTAATCTCTAGATGCCCAACTTGCTTGCATCTATTGCAATAACGACCATTGCTCTTCACAAAGCGAGACTTTGGAGTAGCAAAGGCCACCTTGCCCTTCTTGGGAGTATAGCCCAAACCCTCTTTGTTAAGAGAGAACCTTTGGCTATCCAAGCATTTTAGCAAGCGGGCATCCCCACCATAGGCATTGCCTAATGCGCAGATGAGATCATCCACTTCTCTCTTGAGAGTCTTATTCTCAACCATAAGTGATGAATCACTAGTAGTAGAGATAGAGTTGGTTGTGGTGGATGATGATGAGCTACATGAAGCATTAGTAGGACCAACAAATAAAGAATCATCAATAATATCACATGTTAGTCCAATATCACAAGTGACAATCACTTGCTCTTCCTTAGCTTCCTTCATGAACTTCTCCAACTTGAGGTCCTTTTCCTTGATGAGCTCAAGTAGAGTGGAGTGGGCTTCCTTAAGCCTAGTGTGAGCAACTTCAAGGTCCTCGTGGTCTTCCTTTAGACACTCACGAGAGGCCTCTAGCTCATCAAAGGATTTTCTAAGAGCTTTGAGCTCTTGTTCAATTCCTTTGCACTCCTTACTCTTTTTGAGAGCAACAAGCTCCTCCATCAAGGTATCATTTTCATTGCTCTTGGCAATGAGCTCTTGTTCCAAGATTTTGTATTTCTTGGTTGTCCTCTTGTAGCCCTTGCTCATTTGATCTATTATGCCTAATAGATCATCCTTGGAGTAGTCCTCATCCTCCTCCTCATCACTCCTACAACCATCACTAGCACAAGAATCATCATCACTATCATCATATTTTACCTTGGTAGGCTTGGCCATAAGGCATGTCGATGTAGTGTCGAAGATGGATGACTTGTTGGAGAGGGCGATACTTGCAATGGCTCGCCTAGTGGTCCTCTCATCATCACTAGAGCTTTCATCATCATCACTATCGGAGTTGTCACTATCCCAAGTGACCACATAACCACCATCCTTCTTCTTCTTGTTGATAGTAAAGCTCTTCTTATCTTTCTTCTCCTTCTTGTCCTTCTTGTTCTTCTTCAACTTCAACTCCCCATCATGATATCTTTGTCTTCATAGGGGCACTTTGCCACTACATGATCGGGGCTATTGCAATTGTAGCAAAGCACTTCCTTTGCCTTCATGAAGTCCCTTCTCTTCCTTGCCCCATATCCTTTCTTCTTCATGAACCTCCTCATCTTGTGCACTAGGAGGGCCATGGTCTCATCATCGAATGGATCATCATCATCACTCTCCACCTTGCTCTTGCCCTTAGAAGATGAAGCCTTGAATGCAATGGGCTTTTCTTGCTTGACCTTGGTCTCCTTCTCTTCTACCTCATCTTCATCATCATTGTATTGGGCATCGGTCATTATATCTCCAAGCACATCGGTTGGTTTGACCTTGTCCAATCCCTCTCTAAAGACCATTCTTCTCAAGGTGGCAAACTTCTTGGGTAAGCACATCAAGAACTTGTGTGAGAAGTCCTTGTCCTCAACCTTCTCTCCAAGCCCCTTGAGATCATTGACAATGACTTGGAGCCTATAGAACATCTCCGGGATGGATTCATCATCCTTCATCTTGAAAGTGGAGAACTTGTCCTTGAGCATATATAGCTTGGCATTTTTTACCGTTGAAGTGCCTTCATATGTTTCTTCAAGCCTTATCCAAAGCTCATTTGCCTTTTCAAGATCTTTGATTTGCTCAAATACTTTGTCATCAATGGCACGGTAGATTGTGTCAAGTGCCGCTGTGTTGCATTGTTTGTTGATGCGGTCATTTGGAGTGAGATTTTCTTCATCAAGAATGATGTATCCTTCTTTGGTCACATCCCAAACCTTCTCATGTATATTGCCTAGATATTGCTTCATCTTCCTTTTCCAACGATCAAAGGAAGAGACGCCATCAAAGAATGGAGGCTTGCCATTAACATGATTGAACATAACTTGAGCCATCTTGCACCGAGGTTGTTAAGCCTTGCAAACGGTGACCACGGCTCCGATACCACTTGAAAGGTCTTGATGGCTAGAGGGGGGTGAATAGCCTTTTAAAATTTTCTACAAAGACAAGCTAAACAAGTTTATCAAAACAACAAATAGCGAGATACGAGTTTTGCTTAGCCTACGGGGTATTTGCAAGCCACCTATCTAATTCACAATTCTAGTATAAAGGCACTCAACCGCACAAGTCAAATCGAGAAGGTAACTACAACTACAACTAGCAAGCTACACAAAAGAGCTACTCTAGCAAAGCTAACTAGCTAGAAAAGATAACTAAGAAAGTAATGTGGAGTTGAGTTAGGAGAGTTTCACCGAGGGGCAAAGTATTGAGCCAACCAATATGATCAACAATGAATACCAAGACAACCGAACACTGGGATCAATCAATCACAATATGAAAGTGATGACACAAAGATTTATCTCGAGGTTCACGTGCTTGTCGGCACGCTAGTCCCCGTTGTGTCCCTCTTCACCACGTGGTTCGGTGGCTAATCGGTCTCACACCGAGCCTCAAAAGGCACCACAAGAACCTACCAAATGGCAAAAGGTTGCAAATGACACGAGCAATCCACTAATGTTGCCTTTGGCGCTTCACCGAGGTAGGCACAAACCCCTCACAATCTCCGGAGGTGGCCAAGAACAATCACCAACTCTTGCCAACGCCTCCAAGCTACTCCAAGCCGTCTAGGTGGCGGCAACCACCAAGAGAAACAAGAATCCCGCAGCAAATCAACCACCAAGTGCCAACTAGATGCTATCTCTCAATGCAAATGCACTTGGATCACTCAATCTCACTTCGAATATGCAAAGAAGCAAGAGAGATGAGTGGGAGGAGAGTTGCTTAGCTCAAAGTGCTCACAAGTATGTCAAATGTCCAAGAGAGGGAGCTTTGAGCCAGCCAATGAGTATTTATAGACGTACCCCTTCGAATATAGCCATTACGCACTTGAAACAGCCGAAGTCGCGCTGACCGGACGCGCTGGTCAAACTGACCGGACGCGTTGATCACACAACGGCTCTTTCACGAACCACTGACCGGACGCGCTGGTCGCGCGGACCGGACGCGCTGGGCTCGACCGGACGCGCTGGTCCCGTAACGGACCGGACGCGCTGGTCAAGCCTGAGCAGCGCACAACGAAACATTGACCGGACGCGTTGGAGAACTGACCGGACGCCACAGTGCCAGCGTCCGGTTGGAGTCCAGTAAGCTCCCTGATCGACCGGACACGTCCGGTCGACTGTGACCGGACGCACCGTGCGTCCGATCAACAAACTGAAACTCGCGCAGACGTTGAACGCTGACCGGACGCGTCCGGTCAAACAGAGACCGCGTCCGGTCCAGCGTCCGGTCACCACTGTGACCTCCGTTCGCTCCCGTTCGATTTCCAACTTCCGGCGTAGTGGAAAATAGGTGTTTCAACTCCTCGAAAACGCTTGAATCCCGCCTCGCAAGCTCGGCGGGAGGGAGAGAGAGGACCCCAAACCCTCTCTACCGCTCAAACTCCACTGCCTTCGCAATTGTGCTAACACCACCAAGTGATCACGTCATGTGCGAGTGTGTTAGCATTTTCACAATCATTTTTCGAGGCGTTATTAGTTCTATCCAAATGCATATGATTGTGAAATGCACACCTAGAGGCACTTAGGAGTTCAATAGCCGCGTCATTCCCCTCTTTATAGTACGGCTATCTATCCTATAATGTAACCACACCCACTAGGTGTCTTGGTTACTAAAACACAACCCTTAAGCATATACCTTTGTCTTGATCACGTAGGGTTGCGTCCAAATCCAAGTGTGGCCATCATGATCACCATGTCCATCTTGCCACCAACCTTGGAATGTACTAATCCTCATATGCTACATACAACTTAGGCATAGGATTAGTACTTAGGCATTGTCACTAATTACCAACACTAAACATAGAGCTTTCATGTGTGTAGTGAGGCACCCCTCCCCTCTCTTATATAGGGGCTATGGCAGAACCTCCTAATTACTATGCCCCATATGTACTTGTTATTGTCTTAAAGACTTCTAACCACTGTACATGTGTACCACAGAACTTAATAAGCCTGTCGGGTGTCCTCGGGAAACCTGAATCATCCACAATCTTCCGAGCAGGATCACATTTCAGAGACATCACAGTATTACAACAGTTTATATAATAAATTACATCAGAGTACAAAAGCGGAAGTCTTACATAACATAAGTTTACAAACTTGATGTTCCAAACTTACAAAACTTAAGTTTAGTGTTACAACCATAGTAGTGGAGTAGCATTATTAACATTATTACAGCACCAAAACGCGATGCTCTGCCCAAGAGCCAAACATCTCTACTCGTCGTCGCTCGCCGCAAAGACGGTCATGCAATAGGGTCCAAAACACACCTACTCATGAGACGCACCTGCAACAGGGGTTTAACAAACCCTGAGTACGAAAGTACTCAACAAGACTTAACCGACAAAACCAGTGGAACGACTCAGGAATGCAGGCTCAGGGGAATCAAGGTGAGGTTCCAGCAGGAAGTCAATTTCTTTTGCATAAAAGCTACTAATTGTGAATCCTTAAGATCATGGTTTTATTTCAGTATTACTGATCAACAAAATGTAAGTGATTCTAATCTAAAGCATATAATTCATTCAAATTATTTCTGATTCTCCACCAAAGTTCCATTTCTTAACTACGATGTAGGTCAGGCGATCGAGTCTCCATAACCGAGAAGCAGCGACGATTCGAATCGATTATTCCTAGCTGGGGATCCCTAACCACACGACATATGTAGGACTCTAACCTACATAAATCAACCTTCACTCGGATCCTCCAAAACGTGATCGGGTCCAGCGCCACCCGAGAGTACAATACACCTCCAATCCAGCCATTGGCTACGAGGGTACACACTACTCTCGCCATCTCTCCACTCCCAGTGCGCGGTTGGCCGTTCACATGTTGGCGTTACTGAGGTCTTAGGCTTACCGGAGCATGTGATCAGTTGCAAAGTCTCGAAACACAGGCGGGCCTACAACGGTACGGTCCTTAACTGACTCAGTCGAAGACACTACATGAGGACTCCTTTCCCGATGCAAGTCCACCGACCGGTCTCAATTATTATCATCAATATTCCTCAAATAGTTGTCCAACAACCCTTCAAACTTTACTCCAAAGTTTTAAAGTTTTCTCATTAAGCATGGCTAAGCATACTAAGCATTTTCAAATAAAAACAGTATCAAGGATGATAGTGAAGTATCAAGGATGGTAATGCAGTAATTAGGTTATCACTCAACTCCTATCACTTAGTGCAATAAAGCGGTAGTATAAGTGAAGTAAAACTTTTCAAATTGTAAGGAAGGGTTAGATGTAACCGGGGCTTGCCTTGGTCGGCGGGAAACTCAGGCTCGGGATCAGTACCACAGATGTCAAACCCTACTTCCACGGACGTCGGCGCTTCTTTGGGAACGGGTTCGGCTTCGGTACCTTCCTCTTTCACGGGGACTACACGTGACGATAATGCATGCTTTAAGATGATGAAATAATAAACATGATGCTCAATGGATGCTTAACAGAGTTAACAACTTGAGTACAGCTTTCCTTCACGGTACAATTGAACGACAAAAGTTTCTAACCTAACCCGAATCTAGGGTCTGATTACGCTAATCACTGTATTATAGAATTTCGTTAAACACATGAAATAACACTAATTAAGTATTAACAACATGATTAAGAAAGCTTAAGCAACCAATTAGGAATGCTAAAGGTCATTTAGGTTTAATGACCTAAAGTCAACACTCAATCATAAAGTCAAGCAACACTAATCATTATGCCCTAATTAATTAATTAACTAATTAATTAATAAAGTATAATTTAAGAATAAAATCAACTTAGCCTAATTAAGCTAAAATTTTTAATTTAGGAAGCTTATATCATCATTAGATGGTAACACAATTTTCATGATTTTTGGATAAATAAATAAGCCTAGGAAAATCATGTAAAAGCCATTTAATAAATAAATGAGCTAATTAATTAACCTACAAAAAGTAATTAAAATTGGCATGTATTATTTTTCTTAAATAGTACACAGTACATAAAGGTTAATCAAAATTTTTCACTAATTTTGGAACTATAAATAATTTATAACAAAATAAACAAAACTGAAAATCATTTTATATTTTTGAAAAAGGAAAACAAAAACTCCAATGCGGGTTGCTTCCCTTCTCCTCCCTCGGCTCGGCCCAGCAGTCTAGCTCGGCAGCGTGCCCGCGCTCTCCCTCGCGCGCTCGCGCGCGACCCGTTCTTCCCCGGCTCGGCCTAGCAACGCGGCCGGCCTGCTCACGCGCGCGCCCAGTCGCTGACGCGTCGGCCCCGCGCGTCATCCCCTACCTCCCGCTCTCCCTTCCCGTCGCTGCGGCACGGTGGCTGGCCGGCGACCGCGACCTCAGAAACCTACTCCGACCCTACTATCACGACCTACTCCATCCTACGAACCCATCCCACCACTCAACCACAAAGCTCAAGCGCTGGCGACCCCTTACCGACGGCTATGGCGGACCACCGCCAATGGTGAGCCGCGAAAACGCGTCACTGGCTAAGTAACGTCTAAATTGTGGCGTGAAAAACGATGAGGGGCTCACAGCGATCCTGTAGGTGATCTTGGCAAAGACGGAGACGCACGGGAGTGGCCGGTCCACGGGGAGGCGACCACGGCGGCCCTCTGCTCGGCAGCGAGGAGGACGGCGGCTTTGCGGGCACTCCAGGCCAGGAGAAAGGCGGTTGCGGTGGAGCAGTTTGCGTGGACAGAGGGGACTCAACGGAGGCTACGGCGAGCGGCGGAGCTGCGGTGGCGGCAGAAACCGAGGAAAAGGAAAACTCAACCACGACGGTGCTCGGTATTTATAAGGCGATGAAAAAGGTCTCCAGGTGACGTGTGGCAAGTCACGAAGGTGCTGAAGCAAGAGCTGGCGGTCGAAAACGTGCCTGAAAGGCGTTCGAAGCTCGCCGGCATTGGCGGGAGGTGGCGCTCGGTGGTTGGCGAAGATTTCAAATAATTTACAGAAATGCCACTAGAGGAAATTTTCAAATTACTTTCAAATCTTCAATAGAAGTTGAAAATCTGTAAATACAAAAGTTGTTCCATTTTTAAAGATCTACAACTTTCTCAATATGAACATTTTCCAATTCGGCTTAGATTTTGAAATTTGATTTTGAATTCAAAAAGGGACATTTTCTGAAATTCTGTAAAATCAAAATTACTTTGAATTTTGTATTGAAACTTCAAAAACTCAAAATACCAAAGTTGTACATCTAGGACAGACCTACAACTTTGCTATTCAAAACATTTTCCAATTCTGCCTCCATTTTGAAATTGGATAATGGAAATGAAAAGGGGACAAATTTGAGATTTGAATCTTTTCAAAATTACTTCAAATTTTACACTGAAACTTTGAAAACTCAAAACATCAAACTTGTAGCCCTTGAAAAGATCTACAAACTTGGTTTTACACTTTTTCCCAAAATATTCTTACATTTTGATTTATTCAAAAAGGGGTAAAACTAGGGTTTTGCTTTTCAGGGTTTTCGGAAAAATTTTGAATTGAAACTTGATACTCTATTAATTTGTGGTTGTTTAGGGATCACACCCTCACCCTAGGGCATCATTGAGTCAAGCCTCACATGGTTGACCAAATGGCTCCCTAGGTTGACCAGTTTGACTTAAGAAATTCTTTTAATAATTCCTCAAATTTGAATTCAATCGGAAAAACTCGTAACAAGTTTTGGATTCCAAACCCTAACTCAAACTTGAAGCTTTATTTTATAAGTTGGACTTGAGCTTATACCCTATACTTGGCACTAGTGTATAACACCGTCATACACCTCAAATTACGCAGGGCATAAACTAAGTATTTACGGTGACATTCGAAATTAGGGTTTTTCGGATTTCGAGTCACACAACGAGAAACACATCCAACCTAAGAAGTTAAACTCATTTTAGTTGATGCATAATATTGTTAACCTAATCATGGATGATTTGCAGTGCAAATGATGACATGGTAGGTTTTTAGTTACTATAACACCAAGGGTGTTACGGGGGCTTGGCCTGGTCTGTTGGGGGGAATATTCCCTGGATCCACCCCGCACCGCTAGGCTCCACATTGATCATTGTCGGCACGCGGAGGATGGGCCTGAGGGGCGCCAGGGGAGCACTGCCACGCCCAGGGCGCGCGCGCGCTTGGGGTGGCCCCCCTCGGCCTCCGCTTCACGCTGCCGCCTCTCCTTTGGGCCTAGATCAACGTGGGCAGGTGGGTTGGCCCAGGTTTGGCTCTAGTTGGTCTCCTTCTTCCTCTTGTCCCGTTTACGCTTTCCAGAAAGCGCCTTCTTTCATATGTTTCACTTGTTTCCGGTGCCTGTTTCTGCATTCACATCTATTCTACTGGTACAAGTGGAAATAGGTCAGAAGCATATGTATATGTGTGTATTGATGTGTATTTTTTCTCCTTTTTGGGCTTATATCGGTGGTATAAATCTATCGATAACGACCGCCAACAAGTAGCAGTGAAGGCGGCACTTGGGCAAGCGACCGGACGTTGGGTCAGGCATGACCTGCGCGTCCGGTCACTTGTTGGAAGCGCATGGATGCAGGCGATTGGACGATGGCTGAACACTGTTCAATGTCTTGTCTTACTGATGTGGCGGCGCTCTGAAACATGAAGTGGAGAGAGGGAGAGACCGGACGCTGACCGCGTTAGGTCGACGTTGACTGGATGCGTCAAGTCACGATTTCTCCTCTCTGGACCGTCTTCGGACATGACCGGACGCTGAGGCATGGTGAGTCCGGTCATACGGAGCAGCACATTTGGTCTGTGGGTGTCAGGCGCGCAAGCTAGCTAACCGTTGGCGGCAACGGCTAATTTAAACGGCTAGTGACATGTGGCGGTGGCAGAGCGACCGGACGCTAGCCGGGCATGTCCGGTCAGTGTGACCTGCGTGTTCGGTCACTGCGAGTCTTGCCCAGTGAAGGAGTAACGGCTCTATTTGACTGTGGGGTTGTAAACAGAGCACTTAGCCGGCCTTGGGCCGGTTGCTAAGCACACTAGAGCCTTGGTGGCTTATGTGGTAGTGCTTGGGAGCCTTCTAACTCACTCTTGCTTGATAATGTTCATCTGATCGAGTGAGTGAGCGATTCTAGTGTGATTGCATCGTAAGGTTGCATCGAGTGGCACTAGGTGGTCGTCTTGTAAGCCGGTGGTGCTTGTTACTCTTAGAGGTTGCCACCTCCTAGACGGCTTGGTGGTGGTCTCCGTCGAAGCCCGCACGAAGCTTGTGCGGTGCTCCGGAGAAGAGCTTTGTGAGGGGCATTGTGCTCGCCCCGCGGGGGCCGCAAAGACCAACTCTAGTAAAGAGTATCATTGAACTACCCTCACTTGTGAGGTAGGCTCTTGCGGTGCCCGACGTGCGGGCTTGGCTGGTGATGCCAATTAGCCGCTGAACCACTGGGTGAGCGGTCGACACAACGGGGACGTAGCTTGGTGACAACCTCACGAACCTCAAGAGAAAAATCACCGTGTCAACATTGTCTTCATCATCTTCTCGGTGGTTAGCATTCCGCAAAAGACAAGCTTGTATTACTTTCATATAAATTGTGCTTGTGTAGTTGCTCTTGTAATTAGTTAGCTTGTATAGCTTGCTAGTTACGTTCTTGCTTGTGTAGCATAGAAGTAGCTCCCTTGCGTGGCTAAGTTTGTGTAGCTAAGTAATTTGTGCTCTCTAATTTGGCTTGTGTAGCCTTGTTATTGAGCATTGCTAGTGAACTTAGGAGCTTTGTGCTTTTACTTACTAGTTATGTAGGAGCTCCCTCGGTTGCTTGAGTATTAGTTGCATAGATTTGTGTGACCTTGCTAGCTAGAATTGTTTTGGTGAGCTCTAGCTATTCCGGCACCTTTGTCGCTTAATTAGTATCTTTGTAAGGTGCTTGAGAACTTAGATAGAGGGTTGTAGTCTTGGCTAGACCGATAGTTTTAATTCCGTATTTTTTCAGTTAGCCGACGCGATTAATTTTATAAAGGACTATTCACCCCCTCTAGTCCGCCATCTTGACCCTACAAGTGGTATCAGAGCTAGGTCTCTCATTTGTGGTCTTCACCGACCCGAGAGGATGGCAGCTTATGGGCTAGATGTTAAGTGTCAACATATTTTTTATGGCACACACTTTGCACGGTGGAAAAATTAGATGGCATGCAATTTTAAGTTCATTTGCCCTCAAATGTGGTGGATCGTAGATGTGGGCTTTTCTCGTGCGATTGATAGAAAGAATGCAACTCAAGCGCAAAACAAATGCCTATATCTCGATTGCCAAGCTACTAACATTTTCTATCAATTTATGAAAGATAACATATTTGATGAGATCATGGATATGAAATCCGCCCATGAGATTTGGATTTATCTCAATAAGAAATATGGGATGGTCTCCAATGATGATGTTGATGAGCCCAAGAAGGAAGCACATGAGGATGTTGAGCATAGCCACAATTCCGTGATTGTGGAAGATTGCTCCACCTCATGGTCAAGTGATGATGATGGTCATTCAACCACAAGTTCACTTGACAAGATTGATGATGATGCCTCAAGTGGTGCACATGATGATGATGCTACCCCATGCACACTTGATGGTGATGATGATGGTTCATGCTCGAGCTATGAGAGTGATGCTTCTACAAGCTCTCCAACATCACCACATTGCTTCATGTCACATGGTGACACTAAGGTATCTATTGGTAATGTGGTTGTTGATTGTGATGATCCCAATTTTGAGCTTGTATGTAGACTCAACAAGGCTTTAAGAAATAAGATGGCAAAAACAAGTAAATTGGAAAATAAAAACTCATTTCTAAAGAACACATGTGAACAACAAAAGCATCTACTTTATGTTACTACTTGTTCACATAAGGAGCTAAAATTGGCTCATGAGGAACTTATTGTTGCTCATGATAACTTGGTACAAGACCATGCTTTACTCACTAAGAAGCTTTCTAATGAAGAAACTAAAACTAGTGAGAACTCGTCACTTGGGTCAAATGATCAATCATATAATATTACTAACCCTTGTGATGTAGGCAAGAAGCATGTATCCACCTCTTGTGATGATTTATTAGATATGCCATGCTCTTCATATATAGATGCTTGTTCTACTTCTATGTCTTGTGAGACTAATATTTGAAGGAGAACAATGAGCTCAAAAATAAAGTGAAGAAATTGAGCAACAAGATAGAGAGGTGCTACAACTCAAAAAATGAAGACTCAAAGAAACTTTGGTGACAGGAGTGGCATCAGCTTCAACAAGAGCAAAGGCAAGAAAATGAAGAAGCAAGAACAAAAGAAGCTATCTCATTTCGTGTGCTTCAAATGCCATGAGATGGGTCACCTTGCCAAATCTTGCCCAACCAAGAAGCCAAAGATGAGGCCACAAGATGAAAAGAAGAAGCCCCAAGTTTAAATCAAGATTAACCATGAAGATAATGGTGACTTGATGATGATGAAGAAGAAAACAAGAAGGGGTGGAAGAACAAGACATCCAATGCTAGATTAAGATGCCAAGATGATGAGTAAGAAACAAGATGAGAAGAAGATGTATGTTCTCATCAAGTGTTTCAAGTGTGAGGACATGGGACACTTTGCCTTAGGGTGTCCTACCAAGCTTGAGAAGAAGGCTCAAGCAATTCATGAGAGGCAAGGCAATGAGAAGCAATACATGAGCAAGGAAGAAAAGGCTCAATCAAAGAGAGTTTGCTACTCATGTCGGGAAAGGAGACACATGGCTAATTCATGTCCCCTAGGTAACACTCCTAAGCCCATTTCAATTGAGGAAAATACTATGATTAGGAAGGATGACAATGGTACTTCATTGGTTGCAATTCCAAAACATCCCGCTACTCATACTAAGGCTATGCCTAAGTATGTTGTACCTAACTTGAGAGGACCCAAACTAGTTTGGGTACCATCAAAAAGTAGATGATTGTTTGTAGGTACCATGGGCATTGGAGGCTTGGTTCAAGTGATAATCATTGTGTTGATCATATGATTGAGCCAAGTATTAACAAGTGATGATTATTATCCTAATGCCATGACAAGATAGTGAAGTCCAAGTGCTACAACATACAAGTGCTATAACTCAAGTTGTGGCGATTTATTGGAATTATTTGATGGCTTACAAATATGAGAGTTGAAAGCTTGCTATGGATGATCATGAACAAACCAAGGTATATTTCTAGTTGATCATTCATTTGGGTGCATATGAGTTGATTGAATTGGATAAATATGCAATGTTGTTTGCTATAAGATGTTTGAATAGATTAATTGATTAGTAATCAAGTTTGGATTGATTTGAGTTGGATAAATTTATGAGATGACTTTAGTAAGTGGATTGAATGGATATATGTCTTGTGAAAGTATTCAAACAAGTTAGTTTCAAGTTTGATTCACATTTGATGAAGTATAGCTCAAGTGATTGAAATCTGTCCTATATTGCAAAATTTGAGTGAGCTGTGATCTTAGCCATGTTTGAGTGATCAAAACTTATTGGATTGGCATGAAAATTAGTGTACATTCTCTATACTTATGGTATGAGATGCTGTAGAAATTTAATGAGAATTGGATAAGAGATGCTTCGGTTTTGGAGTAGATCTTGTCAGCGATAGTGCAGTAGTTTTTAACATGTAGCGGTGGTGGAAGAATTGAAATCTGGTAGCAATCTAGAAGTCAAATGAAGCCCAAGTTTTTACAGCTTCTAGATGACTTGGTGAACCAAATCTCCACCAAATTTTATGGTAGTTGGAGCTGTACATTGGGAGATATAGATTTTTCTTTGAAGAGTACAGAATCTGCCAAAAAGTGACATCTATTGGATTGATCAAGAGTCACTTTGATTGAAAGGTTCTCAAGTTAGAAACATATTTACAAGTGTTTGAGGTACCTAAGTTTGGTTTTGGATTGATCTAGAAGCATGACAAGCTAATAGTACAAGGTTATTTGATTATGGAGTGTACTTGGCACATATTTGGTACTCAAATTGAAGATTAAGACCAAGCTCAAGATGAAGATGAAGTTTAAGTTCTAGTGATCATTGGAGATTATTTAGTAGAAAGAAAAGGACTTAAACAATTAGAAAGAAAATGATTTAAAGAAGGATTCATGAATACTCATTAAGTTAAGTCCATCACTTGGATCAATCATTCAAGTTATTTCAAGTGAGTGTCAAGAATGGTTCTTTGGAAAGAGGTCACTTCTCCCTAGTGTAGGGGCTTACCGCCTATGTGTAGGTAAACCAAGTGTGATACTTGGAAAGCTAATATGGAAGTGGTGATCCGAGGAACATTTGAGATGCTTAGTTGAAGCAATCAATATGATTGATCAATAAAAGCAAGCAACACCCAAAAGAGAGCTAGTTATGGCAATTCAAGTGGTATTCCAAATGGTTCTCTTATGCAAGCATTGATCAAAGAATAAAGCAAGTCAACCACATCATGATAGTGCACTTAATCATTAGTGGTTCTCATTTCATATGGGTGAAGAATGGACTCTACCTATGATGATTGGTCTTCACCAAGCTATAAATTGGACTTCACATTGCTATTGGAGTAATGAATTAGAATCTATGTGATTATCCTCTACTCCAAGATAGCAAATGTATCATTATAATGTGCATGATCATTTCATCCCTAACTAGTATGCGGTTGGTGCATATAGTACATGCTTATTAGGATCATGCATGACAAATGAAGAAGTTTAAAATTCATAGTCTACCACTATTGCTTAAATGGTTGATTGATCTGGTGGTTAGTATATGAATTAGTTCATGAGCTAGTGAACTCAAGTACTTGATTTATTTTGGATTGCCTACAAAGTGACAAGTACAACATTGGCAAGATAACCCTTTTAAGAGGTGTGAAGAAACTTGTCATTGGTTCAAATCGAACTTGAAGCTTAGGCGAATTAATTTAGTTCAAGTCAACCATAGAATCTCATGATAGAAACAAGAGTACAAGCACAAGACAACAATACAAATGGATATCTAGTTCGGTTGTTTCAAGTGGTATCTAGACTCAATTGATTTAACAAGTGGTATTCACAAGTGGTGTCTAGATCAACTCACAAATGACATTCTACAAGTGGCACTCATGAAGATAGTAAAGGTTCAAGAAATGGTTTTTATTGATAAATCCAACAAGTGGTTCCATACTAGAAAATTCTTTCAAGTGGTATCACATCTACACTTGGTGTCAATCATGCAAGACGATGGTTCCACAAGTGATCCTCAACTTTAAGTGATCATCAAATGAAGAATGCATCCCTCACCTACAAGAGCTCAAGTTTATCAAGTGAATGACCCATGCTATGACATAGTGGGAGGTGTTCCACCAATTGGTATCAAGGTCAAAAGATCCTATACGTGGTATCTCAAGAGCTATACAAGTAGTGTCATTCCAACAATCAAGTGATGTCCATCAAAAATGCAAGATTCAAGCATCAACCATCTACCCCAATGCAAGCCTTTGCATCAATGAGAAGCACACCTTTTATGAAAATTGATGACAAAGGGGAAGAGATTGTACAAAGATATGAAAGCTTTAGAAGAGATTGAGAGGTTGGACATGGACATGGACAAAGAGGGAGCAACATTGAGGAATTGAGAAGGATCAAAATTCTTGGACAAGAGAAGCACACAAGTAGGGGGGAGCAAGCTCATGAACTTGTTTGATTGCATTTGATATGTGCATATTCATGTGATTGCTTGCATTGCATGAATTTTTAAATTTGATATGCATGCTTGTGTGGTGTATGCTAGTGATAGAATTTGATTGATGAAATGAAAATTAGCATGCATAGGATAATAGCTAGTCACTTGGTATGTCTCTCAAGTATTGTTAGTACCTTCATTCTAATGTTGATCTCACAGGGTATCTAGTGTTTTTGTTTCCAAGTGATATCTAGCTAATCATGGTGCTAAGGATGGTGTTAAAAGTGTAACTCCGATTGGTATCATGCTTCAAAGGTTAATTATTTATACCTTAGCATCATTGGTAGTAATTACTCTCCCACAATTCCAATCTATGCATATGTGCGAGCTTTAAACTAAACACTCTAGCACATATTTAGGGGAGCTAATACTACCATTTCAGATTTGTGGTACTTGTCAAAATCATTTACACATGGTAAAATTGCTTGGGCAAGCAAGATGAATCCAAAAGTGCTTAATTTTCATATCTTTATAGAGTTGTCATCAATTACCAAAAAGAGAGATTGAAAGGTCCTTGTTTGGTTTTGGTAATTGAGTGACAACCTTAGGTGGACTAATTGTGTTTGAGTGAGATACACAGGTGATGAGTCCACAGGTATATGTGTGTGAGCAACATATGCCACAAAGGTGAAAATGGCTTAGAAATGTTGCAAAGCTCACACATGTGATAAAGGAGTTCATTGCACATGAGACATGACATGGAGTCATGTGATCAAGGTGGAGAAGATCAAGACATGACTTGGGTCGATGGACCGGTTGCAAGTGTAAAGGGCAAGTTGAGTGATGACTTGGCGCTGATGGACCGAAGCAACGGTGAAGAGCAAGTGAAGTCAAGATCGATGAACCAATACGGTCACGTGATGATATGAAGTGGATCATATCATTTGTGATTGATTGGTGCATGTGTTGCATCAACATCGAAGGAGATGGAATGAAAGTGCGCAAGGCAAAGGTATAACCTAGGGCATTTCATTTTATCGGTCATAGGTGTATTGAGATGTTGATGACCGGGTTTAGAATAGATGGCCGTACTATTAAGAGGGGCAAATTTATTTATATATCGGTCATCTAGTGCCACTTTAGTGATCTAACTTTGCATCGTTGTTAGGATAGAGTGGCGTGGCAAGTTGAATGGCTAACTCCTTTGGGAAAAATGTTTGTGAAAAGCTAACACACGAGCACAAGTTGTTGTACACTTGATGGTGTTGGCACATTTGCAAAGAAAGAAGTTGGTGAAGAAAAGGAGGCGAAAATAGGTCACTGATAGTGACCGAACGCTGGCCTCGGTTGGACCGGCACGTCCGGTCAGCGGCAGCAATGAAGGTGGCGCTCGGGCAAGCGACCGGATGCTGTGTCAGGCATGACCTGTGTGTCAGGACACTTGTTGGAAGCGCGCGGACACATGCGATCGGACGTTGGCCTAACACTATTTAGTGTCCGGTCTTGCTGACGTGGCGGTGCTCTGACACGCGAAGTGGAGAGTGGGAGATACCGGACGCTAACCACGTCAGGTTGACGTTGACCGGACGCGTCAGGTCACGATTTGTCCTCTCTGGACCATCTTTGGACATGACCGGACGCTGAGGTGTGGTGAGTCCGGTCATACAAAGCTGCGCGTCCAGTCTGTGGGTGTTAGGCGCATGGGCTAGTTAGCCGTTGGTGGCAACGGCTAGGGACACGTGGTGGTGGCAGAGCGACAAGACGCTTGCCGGGCGCGTCCGATCAGTGTGACCTGTGCATCTGGTCGCTGTGAGTCTTGCCCAGTGAAGGGGTAACAGCTCTATTTGACCATGGGATAATAAATATAGCACTTAGCCGGTCTTGGGCCGGTTGCTGAGCACACTAGAGCCTTGGTGGCTTATGTGGTAGTGCTTGAGAGCCCTCTAACTCACTCTTGCTTGATAGTGTTCATCCGATCAAGTGAGTGAGCGATTCTAGTGTGATTGCATCATGAGGTTGCATCGAGTGGCACTAGGTGGTTGTCTTACAAGCTGGTGGTGCTTGTTACTCTTGGAGGTTGCCACCTCCTATATGGCTTAGTGGTGGTCTCTGTCGAAGCCCGCAAGAAGCTTGTACGGCACTCCGGAGAAGAGCTTTGTAAGGGGTATTGTGCTCGCCCCGCGGGAGCCGCAAAGAGCAACTCTAGTAAAGAGTGTCATTGAAGTACCCTCACTTGTGAGGTAGGTTCTTGCAGTGCTCGACGTGCGGGCTTGGCGGGTGATGCCAATTAGCCGCTGAACCACCGGGTGAGCGGTCGAGACAACGGGGGCGTAGCTTGGTGGCAACCTCACGAACCTCAGGAAAAAAATCACTATGTCAACATTGTCTTTATCATCTTCTCGGTGGTTTTCCGTGAAACACAAGCTTGTATTACTTTCATATACATTGTGCTTGTATTGTTACTCTAGTAATTAGTTAGCTTGTGTAGCTTGCTAGTTACCTTCTTGCTTGTGTAGCATAGAAGTAGCTCCCTTGCGTGGCTAATTTAGTTTTAGTAACCTTGCTAGTCACATTGCTCAGTATGTGTAGCTAAGTAATTTGCGCTTTCTAATTTGACTTGCGTACCTTGTTATTGAGCATTGCTAGTGAGCTTAGGAGCTTTGTGCTTTTGCTTACTAGCTGTGTAGGAGCTCTCTCGGTTGCTTGAGTACTAGTTACATAGGTTTGTGTGGCATTGCTAACTAGAATTGTTTAGATGAGTTCTAACTAGCTTGGTACCTTTGTCGCTTAATTAGTATCTTTGTAAGGTGCTTAAGAACTTAGATAAATGGGGTGTAGTCTTGGCTAGACCAATAGTTTTAATTCCGCATTTGTTTCGGTTAGCCGACACAATTAATTTTAGAAAGGACTATTCACCCCCTCTAGTCCGTCATCTCGACCCTACTATGCTTTTTGTCCAAGGTAACAAATAGCGGATAGCGGGTATGTAGCGAATTGACATCTACATCACAGGTTACGGATAGCGGACGCTAAGTTGCTACGTCATAGCGGTGGTGGTAAGGGACCACTACCGCTATTGTGGTCGCTACAAACACTATTTAGTACCTTATTTTTCCTGGTTGGCGAGGTGCACATCTATAATACTCACTCCATTATAACTATAAGACATTTTGTTTTTCTTGTAGATACATAGTTTTTTTTTGCACTGAGATATATACTATGTCTAGATACATAATAAAAGTAATGCAGATAGAAAAGATAAACATCTTATAATTTGGAATTGGAATTGGAACTGAGGGAATATAGCAAAGTAGTACCATGCGCACCGCAATTCCTCTCTTCTCTTCCAATAAAATGGATTCAAAATTTCAAATTAAGACATGAGATAAACAAGTCAAAAAAATTCTTAAGTAACAAATGTGCATAGAAAGATAATCACAGTACCACTGGGCAGTAGCACTTAATCCTTTTTCAGCAAAGAAATTCTTAAATTAACCAACAAAAGCATATATAAGGAGGACCACTCCTTGCATGATCGCCGTCTGCACGGGGCTGCTGTGGCACCAGTACTCGCGCCTCTACACCGCCTCCGTTCACAGACCTCGCGGCGTGCCTGACGTCGCCTGCAACTCTGCCTGTTTCCCCGCGAATTCGAAACGCGTTGTCGTCCAATAGCTTACAGTTCCCTGGTTTGGAGTTGTAGGACGCCTGGACGCCTGATAGACTGTGCCCCAACTGTAATGCTGGCCGCTGGTCCGTTAACTAAAGTTCGACCCACGGCAGCAAAGACAGAGACGGGCCCATAAAGGTTGGGTTGGCCCAGCGGAGCACAGCTTCTTCCTCGGTGTCTCTCAGCTCAGAAGAACATAAGAAAACGAAAGTATAGGATGTAGATCTAGCTTGCGTACTTAGGAGTGTGAGTGAGTGAGTTGCATAGTGTGGTGTGTGTTAAGTGCATGAGTTCAGATACTACAGCTTATACTGTAAGGTTGAGACAATAAAAAAAAAAGAAAACGACCATGATGCCCGTGGATTTCAAGCTTGGTTGAAAACCAATGGGATTTGAAGTCAAACTGAGGTATGTCGACCGCCATATCTCACCATGGGCAAGCTTGGTTGAAAACCAATGGGATTTGAAGTCAAACTGAGGTATGTCGACCGCCATATCTCACCATGGGCAAACACCACGGTGGCATTTTAGGTGATGCAAAGTAACAAACGACCATAGGCTTGTTTAATTGGAACCCTGGACAGTTGCCTGGTAAAAATTGTTGCATGAGTTACCCGTAAATCCATGTTCTTTTGTTTGGCTAGCAGGCTAGGCAAGTTTGAGAAAGATGTGTTTGGTTGGATTGGATGCATATGCCTAAAAATGCTAACAACGTTATATTGCATATTAGTTGGAACGAAAATGCTGTGGATAGGGCATTTGTTTTGTCCTGACGCTTGGTGGGCCTCGAAGCCCGCCCGTACGGCCTAACAGCCAACACTATCATTCGCCGACGCACCCATCTAGCGGGCTAAAAAAATGTCCGCTCTGACTTTCCTCTCGAATCACTACTGCGCCCGCATCCATTCTCAAACCCACTCTTGAATCGCTGCCCACTCGCACCACCACAGCTGTAACGCGGCGACGTGCTGCACCCCACCCGAGTGCCGTTGCCTGCCTTCCTATCTCCCCACCGCCACTCACCACTTGCCGCTGAGTTCTCCACGCCTATGCGGCATGGTCCACGATGACTGCTCCCGCATGGCGTGGTCCACGGTGGCTGCTCCGACGCGGTGATCTTCACCGCGCCCAGCCGCTTGGCTACCGCCATCCTCCCTCTCCACTGCACCCGAGTGCCGCTTGCTGACTACCGCAATTTCCCACCAGGTAGGCCATGGCCGCTGGCGATGTCGTGTTTCAAGTGTTTCAGAAGTATGTTTTCAAGTTTTTCATCTAGAGGTTCGTATGTTGCAAAGGCTATATACACATGTTGCAAGAATATGTTTCAAGTGTTTCAGTTGTTTCAAACATATGTTTCAAGTGTTTCATCTGGATGTTGCAGAAGTATATCTGGATGTTGCATAACATGCATGTTGCAAGCGTATGTATCAAGTGTTTTAGATGTTTGATAGGTATGTTGCAAATATTTTATCCAGATTGCAAAAGTAGACCTGGATGTTGCATGCGTCTGCAATGGCTTTCAAGTGTTTTAAGGTATTTTGTAAGTGTTTCAGACGTATGTTGCAAGTGTTTCAACTGTTTTAGATATATGTTGCAAGTGTTTTATCTAGATGTTGAGTAGATCTAGTGTTGCACATGTTTCAATAGACCACCTACAGCAGCCTCCTGCTGTAGCTGCTAGGGCGCCCCGAGTGGGCGCAGACTACCCCGCCTTCGTGTGCGTGGAAAACATAGGAGGTGTGAGTGATCTCCGCGTGCTATCGGTCGGGGGTGGCGCGTACGGTCTGGGTGCCGCGGGCCCCCACGTGGGTGCACCAGGGTGTAGGCACGGGAAAAGGGGTGCTGGCACGGGCGTGCGTCCAGACGTGAGCGTCCGTCTGGACGTCCTGGAGCTAGCAATCCCCTAGTTGGAGGAGATATGTACCTTTTTTACAAAGCCAATCGGCAAGCTTTATTCATCAGATAAGAGTGTTACATCATTTGCTAATAATGCAGTAATAAACGTGGGATGTAAATCGACCCAAATACAAGAAGCTTTTGCAACTAAAGCTTGCCGAGCTAGCTCATGGGCAACTTGATTCGCTTCTCTATCACAATGCTCAATCGTAGCCATCGGAAGATCTTTCCATATATTGTAGCAATCCTCAAAGATTGGTGCAGCCGATGAAGCTGTGAAGGCACCATCCATCATTGTGTCAACTGCTTCTTGGCAGTCCGACTGCACTATGAAGTTATTACAACCAATTTGATTCAGCAAGTTCAAACCTTCCTTCAAAGCATAAGCTTCTGCCATTGGAGCATCTAGTACTGCCGGTAGAAAACTCATTGAAGCAGCAATAAAACCCCCACTTGAGCTTCTAATGACCACGCCCGAGCTTCCAATTCCAGCAGTGAACCCAGCATCAATGTTTACCATCAATTTTCCTTCACGAGGTTTCTTCCAACCTCTACGCACTTTAGTTGTTTTGCTCTGAGCTCTCATATAGTTACACGACAGAGCTACAATCAACATAGCTGATCGGGAGGCATTCTAGACTAACTCTCCATGAATAAAACCTCTCCATTCCCACCATATGTACCAGTTGCCAGTTAGAATTAGCTCCACTAGGCCAACATTATTAAGAGATGGTACCTTTCTTCCACCTTTGATTACTTCTTCTATCATTTGTTGTCCTGTTCTATCACCATTAGCTGGCTCCTCAATATGCAGCCAAACACCTAAGTAGTTCCAAATTGATTTGTTCGATCACACATGAACATCATATGCTTTAAATCTTCCAGCCCTGACGGACACATAGGACAATCTGCATTGTCACCAATATGGCGATTGAGTAGTATGCCCCTACACGGGACAAGGCCATTAAGTACTCGCCAACCGTGTATCTTGATTTTCCCTGGTATGGATAATTTCCAAAGTCTCTCCCATACATTTCTGTTACCCGCACTAGCACCATCCTCAAACTCTGAGGTCCATTGGCAATGATATGCAGACCGCACTGAGAACATACCTGACCGATTGTAATGACAGGCGACCACATCCTCCCTTCGCGGAGACAGAGGAATTTGGAGAATATTCTGTACATCAGTCGGTGAGAATAGTTTCCTCAAGAGATCTTCATCCCACGAGCCATCGATTGGATTGATCAACTCATTGACCGTGGTTACCAGGCTTCAGCCTCTGGGTGTTTGGATCTTTAGGTCCCGACTTCCATGTATCCAATTATCACTCCATATGTAATTTGCGTTCCATCTCCCACTCCCCATATGTACCCCTTCTTGAAACATTCACGTCCCGCAAGAACACTTTGCCAAGTGAAAGAACTGCCCACCTTGGTCTTTGCTCTGAGTAGACGACCATCCGGATACTATTTTTCCTTTAGGACTCTTGCACAAAGGGAGTTCGGTTCTGATAGCAGACACCACACTTGTTTTGCTAACATTGCAAGATTGAAACTATGCATATTTCGAAATCCCATACGTCCTTTTTGTTTGGGTTTACAACGCTTCCAGCACGCCTGCCAATGGATTTTTTTGTTGTCATTGTCGTCACCCCACCAGAATTGCAACATTGCGTCAGTGATTCCTTTACATATATTTTTAGGAATTTTAAACACCATCATCGCATATACTGGTATAGCGTGAGCAATGGACTTGATCAATACTTCCTTACCACCCATACTTAGAAGTTTCTCCTTCCAACCTGAAATTCTTGCTCGCACTCGATCAATTAAGTGGCGGAAACAATCACTCCTATTTGCACCAATTAAAGCTGGAAGCCCCAAATATTTATCAGTCAACGACTCTGTCAATATATTCATGATTTCACAAACCTCACTCCTCATCTCCACATTTGTGTTCTCTGAAAAGAACATACTGGACTTTGCCTCGCTCAACCTCTGCCCGGAGTTAGCACAATATCTATTCAGAATTCCTTTTACGCATTCAGCATTTTTGCGATTAGCTTTCATCAGGAGAAGTGAATCATTCGCGAACAGCAAATGGGAAACCTGAGGTGCTCCCCTACACACCGATACACCCTCCAGGTCCCCCGTTCCTCGGCCCTTTCAACATTGAAGTTAAACCTTCTGCCACCAATAAGAATAAATAGGGGGATAGTAGATCGCCTTGCCTCAACCCACGGCTCGGCACAAATTCCTCAGTCTATGTTCCGTTAAAGCGGACACATTAGCTTGCTGAAGAAACACACGCCATAACAAGCTGCACCCATCTCTGGTCAAAGCCCAATTTCAGCATAATTCATTCGAGAAACGACCACTCCACCCTATCATATGTTTTATGCATGTCAAGTTTGATAGCACAAAGTCCTGAATTTCCCTTCTTCCTTTTTATAGCATGCACACATTCATAAGCCAGAAGAACATTATTTGTAACTATTAAATAAATGCAGTTCTCTTTGTGTTTTAATAAATAATATCAGTAATGTACACTTTTTAAAATTTGTAAATTTATTTGAAACCATTGATTTATTTTTTATGTAAAAGAGAGATTCAAATGTTTAAAAAATAATATTAGCTAAATATTGGTGTGCTCCTCATCGGATTATGGAGAAAAGTAGCAGCTGCTAACGATCGATCATTTGGCGTCATGGTACATTTTTTTGGTGAAAAAAGACCAAACACCGTGTAATCTAGTGCTAAGCACCTCCAGTAATGCCAGGCTAATCAACTTGACTCATCCTTGTTTACTAGCATATTGTACATTATATAATCCATCATTATTGTAATTCATGAGCTGAGTAATCTTGTACCACATGTCCCTTGTGCTGTACGGTGCTCATCCCGTATATATTGCTTCCTAGAGCATCTCGCAGAGCATTTCTAAATTTCACTCTCTAAATCATCATTTGCATAAAAATTGCTTTATATATCTTTTTCCAACAGTTTTTCCATATCTCATGCACACTCTAGGGAGTTATTCTCGTATTCTATTTTTTGCTAGTGAAAAATCCGGAATAGAAGAAGGCTATATTTAAATAACCATTTAGAAAAGCTGTTGGAGGGTAGTTTTTCACTAAAATCTCTATTCCTACCATTTAGGAAGAATATAGAGAGTCTCTTGGAGTTGCTCTTATTAATTTACTAGCATAATATACTCTACATTTCAAATTTTAAGTTTGTTTTGGTTTTTTCTAGATACATAAATTTACTATCACCTAAATATAGCTATGATGGATCGCGCTCTAGCACGAGTGCACGACTCGCACCCACACTCCCTCTCTTCTCCATCTCCGCTCTCTGATGGGCTTAGAAAGGGGTCGGGGGGCAGTCAGGCCCGACGATGGGGACAGGAGAGACAATGAGGAGGCAGTGATGCCACCGAAGCTGGCGGCGGAGGAAGTAGACAGACGGGGTTGGGAAGAGGGCGAGCATGGCCATGGCGGCGGCGCGGAGAGGAAGGAGGAGGCCACCTCAGCCAAAATGCGCGATCTGTCGCGCGATATCATCGTCTATCTAGAAAAGCTATCACAACTTACAATTTAAAATTGAGAAAGTATGTTTGATAATTTACACTACTAGAAAAATAATTTTAAGAGACATGATCTTTGATTAACGTTGGCGGGTACACCTAGCGACCGCCTCTGCAAATGGTCAGATAGCCTACATGAAAATACCTGCCTCCGAAAATGATTTCCGGAGGCAGATGTCCTAAGGCGACCGCTGCCTCCGAAAATTGTTGATTAACAGAGGCAGTCATTTTAGTACACCCGTCTCTATAAATCTCTATTAACAGAGGCGGCCGTTCTAAGCTTCCATACAAAAAAAATCAAAATTCAGAGACAGAGGAATTAAGATGCCCATCTATATAAATAGTTACATCCAAAAATAATTCATAACTTTTTCATATGATCTCGGATGAAGACAAACTTTATATCAAAACTGTAGCGCTCGATGTTATCTATAACTTTGTAGTTGAGAAGTTTTTTATTTAAAACTGTTTAGAGTCCCAAAATATTATTTTAATTCATATATTTTAAAATTTGAATTTTTCAAACAACCTCGGATGTTGACATAGTTTCGACTAAAGTTTTAGTTTTCAATCCGATCAACAACTTTGTAGTTGAAAAGTTTTTCCATTTGTAGTCACTTAGAGTTCCAATATGTGTCATAATTTCTAAACAACCTTCACATAGTTAACACCAAAGTACAATGGCTGACCTGATCCATAATTTTTCTATTGTTAAGTTTTTATAGTGTATCAAATATTTATTTTAAATTCACATAGTTTGATATTATAAATATTTTGTTTTTTTTTCAAACAATCTCGTATGGAGACACATCCTATATCAAAGTTGTAGCGCTTGACTAGATTTAAAACTTTTTTCATTTGAGTTTATTTATTAGTTAAAATATTTAATAAGTACAAGATTATGGAATATTTGAAAAAATAGAATCCTATATGAGGTATAAGTGTCGAGTTGTAGGTCGTGGGCTCATGACCTAGGTAGGACTTTTTTTTGTTTTTTGTGGTTTCTAGATATCATTAATGGAGGCGGCATCTTAAGACGTCCGCATCCATTAACCTTTTAGAGGCGGGCATCTTATGGTCTCCATAGATAACGATTAACAGTGACGTTTGCTTGCCTGCCTCCCAAAATAAAAAATGCCCATCTCTAAAAATGTTTTGTGTACTAGTGTTAGCCAGATATTCATGGGTAGTTAGATATAATTGAAAGTAGTAGTGTTATTTTTATCAGTTGCGTAATTTCATGTTTGGATGTAAAGTGTTTTTAGAGTTTTAGAAAAATATCATGGTTATACTTTGGTTTCAGAGTGCCAGTACGTATTTGGATGCAAAAACAACTTTATGATTTTATTATTAAAAACTATAGTATTGATAAAATTGTAGTTTTTTTAAGTTTTATACACTCCACTCTAGATCTTTTTTTTCTAAACCATAGTTTTCTGTATATATGCGTTTTAAAGTTGTAGTTTTTGGATACTACAATTTCTTAGTACAAAAACATACAAACAAGGCCAAAAACTAACCCTTGAAATAATATCCGAAAAGTTAAAGGAAAATTCGCCGTCGAAACGGTACTGAGAGTTACTTTTCTACGCTACCTGCCCCTTATATGATTCTTCCGCAAGCAGTTAAGGGGGTGTTTGGTTTGCCCTGTTAAAGTTTAACAGGTACTGTAGTACTTTCGTTTTATTTGACAATTAGTGTCCAATCATGGACTAATTAGGCTTAATAGATTCGTCTCGTAAATTAATCTTAATCTATGCCGATATGCATGAATTAGTCTATATTTAGTACTTCATGTATGTGCCACAATATTCGATGTAATGTGTGTTAAAAAAAACAGAGGCAACCAAACGGGGCCTAAGTTCATTGGAGGCCACTTGTTTCCATCAGTCCATGAACCAAAAAAACGATGCAGATAGGTTTATTTCATCCCTACATCTAGATGCACGTTGTGGCCATGCATGTTAAGCTAGGTAGTTATAGTGATGAATTCAAAAAAAAAGGTAGTTATAGTGATGCAAGCGAAACGGCCTTAGCCTGTTGAGAATGCATGCGTTCTAGACCTACATACAGCACACAGGAACGATCCTCTGCCTTGACATCCGATCCATTCTAGACCTGCAAGTTCTTCTCCCTTTGCAGCGTACCAGACCTGCAGCTTCGTTCTCCGGTCCGACAGTTTTCACAGTGTCAAGTTCCCCACGAACGAGCAGAAATACCACTGGTCCACTACGTACTGTACGACGTTAGCATGCAGTTGACTAATCACCACATATACACGCGACAACACTTGAAAAGTATTTGAATTGGACCCCAAGGAGTAGCCATTTATACGTGCGTAATGTACTAGATCGCGTATGAAAGTTCAGCGTGGCATGGTCGAAGTCCAGCAAAGTGGGTGGCGAGACCTGCTCTTCTATATCTGCAGGTTCGATTCGCCTCGCATCGCATGGCAGTGAGAGACTACTATTCCATGCGTTTCCAATGCAGTGACGAATGGATTCAGGCATTAGTACGTAGGTGATGACGACTGTCCTATAAACTGTTTCCAAGTTCTCGACACCTCCCTCGTGTAGTCGTGTTGCTGCTCTCTGGGGGCGGCATATGGGCAGAACTAGGGATGAAAACGGATCGGATACGGACGGATATCACTGATATCGTATTTGTTTTCATATTTATCTCCGTATTCGAATTCGAATACGGATAGTATAAAAATGCCGGATAGAATATGATTGGATATCAACATCATAAATATGTGATTTAAATATTCGGATACGAATACGGTATCAGATGTTAAATATCCGGACTTGAATACGGACGGATTAAAACCCCTCTAAACGGATTCAGTCTCGAATACGGTCGGAAAATATCCGTACCGTTTTCATCCCTAGGCAGAACCGTCGCCTCCGCTCAAATCACCTAGACTCGCCCCTGCCTGGCTCCCTGCACTCGAGCACGCAGCCAGAAGCCACGCCGGCCAGTGGTGGCAACGCTCCTTTCTTTTTCGCTATTGATGTTTAGCAATTGAGGCACCCTGAGATAGAGGCGGCTTAATCAAAATCCACCTCTAAAAAATGTTTATGAACTGTCCGCCTCTATAAATCGATTTTCAGAGGTTATTCGGCTTGCCAACCGCCTCTAGAAAGAGATATTTCTAGTGGAGCATATCAAATTGAATGAAGACAAGTTTCCTCAAAAAAAATTGAATGAAGACAAGTGTTACATCAAAGTTTTAGTACTCGAAGAGATCGAAAACTTTGTAGGTAATGACCTTCTCTGAGGTCCTAATCTAGCAAGGCCATGGCCGATTCATTGAGCGCTAAGCCGGATTTGACTTGTCCATGGCTAGATTCGCTGCCTCCCCGCAAGTCACATCTGGGCAGGAATAGGTAGCGGGTGCAGAGGTGATGGTGCGGTTGCTCTGGCCAAACGTGGCTTTGTGTGGCGCAGTCCGAGGATGGTTGCGAGTGAGGTTGGCGAGCTTGATGGTTCCACGACCTTTTGCCTAGGTGGTGACTCGATATCCGTCTCTAAAAATTGCTGATTTCTGACACACGAGTAAATTAAAGGCGGCTAGAATAGCCGAACCTAGCTACAAATAGTTTCTAACCACCTCTAAAACTCTTGTCTGTAGTGGTGATTAACGCTTCTTAGAGGTCTTGCTGCGGCAAGGCCATGGCTGGATTTGTTGGGCCCTAGGCCGAATTTGACTTGCCCATGGCAAGATCTCCCCCCCCCCCAAAGCTGCATCTGGCCAGGCAGCAGATGCAGAGGTGGTGATTGTGCCGCTACTCCAACCATGCGTGACTATGAGTGGTGTGTGGTCCGAGGATGACTATGAGTGGTGTGTGGTCCGAGGATGTCTACAGGTTGGGTTGGCCGGCATGACGGCGGCACAACCTTTTGCCTAGATGGTGGGCGCGCCGGGAAGGTGGCATGACTTCTTTTTGTGAGTGTAGAGTCCATTTCTGGCACCACCGATAGGATGTTGTAGCGTCCCAATGACCAGATCTACAATCCTCGGCTGAATCCATCACCCCAAGGATAGACCTATTTGCAACGGTGGTGTTGTCGAAGCGCAACATGGCTTGACCCTGCAAGCAACGGTTTAGTTTCCACGGCTAGGTGGAATGAGTTGGTAGCCGAAGGTGAGGCCATGTGTGGAGGCTAACAGCGGCAGTCCAGTTGGGCTCAAATGAGGGGCAGTAGTGTGTGGTGGTTTCACAATGCAATGGTGAGTCCGGTGGTTGTTGAGGATGTAGTAGCCAACCTAAGAGAGTAGGCATCGGTGGATGCAGGAGCCAGCTATGACGAGGACATTTGTGCATGATTAGAGAGCTTTTGTGTTACAGTTGTTGAGCGATGACAATGCGGTGGTATGCACTAGAGGTGCCCGAAGTGTTGGCAAGAGGTCGTTGCGGCATAAGGTGGCGAGTAGAAGTGCATTGTTCTTTGGTTTGCACAAAGATCCCTTCAGATTGGCTACCAGAAGCGCTCACTTTGATTGGTTGTTTTTCAGTAAGGTGACTAGGTTGAAGCCTAGATATGAAGTTGTTTGCTTGTTGGCTTCATAGCTTGCAAAGAATTGGTGGCTATCCTTGCATGGTAGTGGTTAGTTCGGTGCAAGACAATGTCGACAGACAACGCAAGCGACACTTGTGTCACAACAACTATAAAACTTGCAGCGCGCTACAAGACCGACCTTGCATGGAAGTGGTTTGCTCGGTGTAGGATGATGTTGCCTTTAACAGCGGCACAAACAGTGATGATTGTGTGTTGACTTTGTATTTTTATCATCCAGTGATGCTATTGGGTTGGTTGTAGAGTGAAATTGCTTGTGCTTTCTTTTCTGAGGGGACAGTGGTGTGGTGTTTGGTGGTGACTGTTGGCGGTCCTTAACTCACATTTTCAACTACCAACTATCACATAAAATGAACCAATATGGACACCAAACTTAGAACTAGGGCTTATAACTAATCAATTTCACAAGTTTTGGTGATTGTTCATTTGCAGGAGGACATGTCGGATTACATAGGAAAAGAGCCTAAAGTATACAAGAAATGCAGCATTATAGACACCCGACATGAGCCCAAAGGGGAGCAGGCTCACAACTAGACAAATCCGGGCCTAGACAAAAAGGGAGATAAGGCCAAAACCAAATGAAATAACATTATCTTCGCAGAATACCACCATGGGTCCACTCAAGAGGTCCAAAGGAGACAACCCACCAAAGATGGGCCAATTTGGGCTCACTGGTGGTGCGGCCACACCAGTGGTGCTACTGCACCGCCACCATGCCCAAATCACCCCATTTTTGGCAGGCTACCTTCCACCGCCTTCCCATGGTCGGTTCAGGTGCTATTGGCGGCAAATTCAATGCTGGGACATTGGTTTGCTCCTTCCATATGGGAATGGGGAATATTCTAAAGAGCTTCCTCCTCTTCACCAATAAAAGGAGGCCTCTCCCTCCTCATTGAGAACAACACACAAAGGAGCAAGAGCTACACCATTAGAGAATCATTCCAAAGGGCCTAGGCCCTAGCTAGCTAGTAGAGTTAGTTGGGAGAGATGTGAGGGAAGAGTTTGGGGAAGAGCCGGGCTTGTTGGTGTCTCCCCGCCTTGTACCTCAACAGATACTTGTGCCTCAGCGGGTTTTCCTGCTGAGTATTCGTGATTCTTATGGTTCAAAGTCTTTTGATTAGTTAAGCTATACTTTTACTTGTTTGCGGGTTCATCGTCTGTCCCCATGGCGAATGCTCTAGTAGAAGGGCCTTGATAAAGACAAATAACCCTTGTCGACACACTAGAGTAGTAGTTGAAAGCGTAGACATGGTGTCTAGGCTAGAGGCTATCTTCTTTTGCCTCGTACTCTACGATTGAGGGGTAGGCAGCAGGTGGTGATAGCCCTGTCCGTCCCTCGTAACCTCTCACATTCGGGTACAACGTAGAGCTACAGGCCAGCCACGCCTGGCAGACCAGGTGTGATCCGGTGCCCGAAGTAAGCAAGTAAAAGAGGAGTTTATCTATCCTTAGACCCAAAAGCCATAGGAATCCATCTCTACCCTTTTCAACTTTACCCTTGTGTTGTCCTTACATGAATTAGTTAGAAGAAGTACTTCCGTTCCCTGTGAAAAATACGATACCCTGAAGTGAAAGCTACAACGGTAAGTTTGTGCGCTTGCGAAATCTTTCTGTTTGCGTTAAGAAATACCAACAGTGACTTTATAGTTTTATCATCTAGTGATGTTGTCGGGTTGGTTGTAGCGTGAAATCGTTTGTGCTTTCTTTTGCTGAGGGGACAGTGGTGTGGTTTGGTGGTGCATCTTTGCTGTACGAGTCGTGTTGATGTCTCAATCCAACTATGCCTGGTGCAACGGTCGTTGTTTTTAGTTGTTAGGATCTTAGTTGCTTTTGTTGTTAGATTCATGTTGCTCTAGTGTAGTTCAGTTGTTTTACTCAGTCTTGATTCATCTTATTTTTAATACAAATCGGCAACTCTCCTTCCCTATTCGTTAAAAAGAACTATTTCCACTTATTTTCCCACAAAAATACCATGTGTACTTATATATAACTATTATTGGAAACTTTTTGTTTCTATTGGGTTTAAAATCTTAGGAGAAAGGATTCAAACCGTAGGGAAACCCATCTCCTACCTATTTCATAGGGATGCTGTCACACCCATTTTTAAGGACAAAAATAGGATGCATAAAGTACTCATGTGCGCCCCAGGTCATGATCGCACACATAAGCAGACAAATTACATAGTATCATCACAGTGCTTATTACATAACGAATATATGTTTAAAACATAGTCTTGAACAATAAATAATAATATCTAGTAATAATCTTCAGCGGAAACTCCACACAGGGACATGGTTGACTGGTTGACACCAAGACTAGTACTCATTACGGTAATCCTCATCATAATCTTCATCTGTTATGGTGGAAATAGCAAGAGTGAGTCCATGTCGAACTCAACAAATATAACACAGGGTTCATGAGGCTCAAATGGCTAGACACTGTTTAACTGCGGTTAGCTTTTAATCTTATAACTTTCATTTGAGTAGCATCAAGATAAACCACTTCCCATTAAAGAACCAATGATCAATTGCAATAATGATAACGAATAATATTAACAAGAGCATAATATTAATCAACAATAATTAAGCATGATATAACAGGTATGATCACTATTCCATAAGAATCCCCAAGGCCGCTCGTATCCGTGAGCACGGCTAGTATACCAGTTTTTAACTCTGCGCAGAGGTGTACACTTTCACTGTGAGTCATGATTTCCAAATGAGTGGGGAGATCAAGCCCAAACACCCAAAAACCATATAAAGCCACTCAAGAGTTCGTCTAACAAGTTAGGGCCATTAGATTTACTCGGCAGGCAGATGTAGAACCCCCCTTCCCTGTGGCACAACAACCGCAGCCTATACACACTAAGGACAGGGGCTCGCACTACACCCAACGTGGCAAGCCATTCTTACGCCATTTAAGGTAACCTCTAACAAGCTAGAAAAGGTCTCTTGAACAACTAGAGCCAGAGCCATATAGCCCTCACAGCTGTACTGTATATCCCGGTTATCACTTACAGATAAGTCCTTAGGGAGAGAAACCAGAGCATCAAAATAAGTACACATGCTCTAGCCCCCTTTTTACAGTAATAAGATCATCTTAATGATTGATTACTTGATCCATTAATCATATTACAAGATCATTGTTCTTAAATTTAAGCACTAGCCACAGCTACCCATATGCATACCCAAGGTTGTCAAGGAATCAAGACATCAAACACTAAGTTATAATCTCTAGGGTTGTCAAGGTAAGCATATGCATATGTATGATAATTTTAATGAATAGGTAACAAGGATAGTCCTGTGTTATACTTGCCTTGATCAAAGCTCTCCAAGTAGTACTGCTGACTTGGCTCAAAGTAATACTCCGAATCGTCCAAATACTGCTCACCTTCTATACTCGATCATCAATCAACAACATACATGCATCCAATCAAACATACACGAAGCAAACAAATAGATATAATTAGAACAGTACACCAACAGTAACAAAACAGTAATAAAAGTTTATAAAACTCTTCTACACGTTTCTACGATCACACAGACGCAAAGATCACCAAAATCGGAGTTAAAACGTAGAAGTTATGAATTTTCTAAGATTTCCTATAGATCAATAAATACTTAATTATAAGCTCGAAAAATAAATTATCAAAACTAACTGTAAAATTATACTAACATGTAGAGTTCGCAATTACGAACCTAACGCAATTTGAATGGATCAAATCGGAGTTAAAACGAAGTTTTTATGGCTAAAACAGTGCTAGTGGCAAAACTGTAAATTGCTGAAAACGTATTTTTGAATTACCCGATTGAAAATACGTTTCCAAAATAGAAAAGCGTATTCTCAGCGTTACGCCTTGGGACCGCGGGTTGTTTACTAAAAAGTGCAGGGTCTCTTTAGAAAGATTCACAGCGAAGGGGTATCTTCTATTTTCAGCCGTCGATCTCAAGATGGACGGCTCTCGTTCACCAGCGAGTCTACAGTACAAGACCCGACCTTCTCTTCCCCAACACCGGCCGCCGGCCACCGCGCCCGCCATGGAACCTCGCCGGAGTTTTCTCGAGAATGAGTTTCCGGCCACCATTCTTCCCCCTACCATCTCCAATCGGTGGAGGAGCTCCACGCGATCACATCTACGCGAAAACCAACTATCTACGGTCGCCGAACGCAATCCGCGACGACAAGGGGGCGGCGGCGCCATTGACGACCCCGGGAAGCTCCAATACCTCACGAGATAGCCCGAACGCTTAAAGGAAAAGCATGAAGAGAGAGGAGAAGATGGCAAACTCACTCAATTGGAAAAAAATTACCCACCGAAGCTCCCGAAGATCGCTGCCTCCTCCAACCGAACCCGCCGACTTCTCCCAAGCCCTAGTGCCCTAAATCCCGTGGCTAACCTGATGTTTTAGATGAAAAACGGAACATAGGAGGTCCCCTCTTCCTATTTATAGCTTCAATTCACCGATTACAGTTAGGAAATCAAGGATTCGATTCGGTTGAGATCGTGCTCGAGTCCTTCCCGGTTACGACCGGAGGTGGAAGATGAACTAGAGACTGACTAGTGGGACCCACCTGTCAGCGAAACGAAAAGGAAAAGAAGGGCGCGGCTTCGGGCTGGCCGACTCGGGCCGCTGCAGGCCGACGGAAACAGGCCGCGCAGCAAGCTGGGCCGTCCCACCGACGCTAGCAGGAAAACCAGCTTGGGCCGCCGGTCGCTGGCTGCCGAGCCCAGCAGGTAAGTTTCCTCTTCTCTCTTTTTTTTTATTAACTTGTTTCCAAAAATATTTCAGATACTTTCTAAACCAAAACAAAATCAAATAAAACAAATACAGTACCACACAATAAAATATATGCAACAGCATGAATGCAACACAAAATTTATTTTGTTATTATTTTAGTTTTGTAATTATTTATTATCTAACTCATTCAAATTTTGTTATCTCAAAAATTGGGGTGTTACAAATTCTACCCCCCTTAAAAGAATCTCGTCCTCGAGATTGGATTGCTTACTCAAACAACTGCGGATATGATTTCCTCAATTCATCCTCTCTTTCCCAAGTTGCTTCTGCCTCTGAATACCGATTCCACTGTACTTTGCACATCTTAATAACCCGACTTCGAGTAACCCTCTCAGCAGTCTCTAAAATCTTAATCGGAATCTCTTCATATGTAAAATCCTCCTTAACAGTCAATTCTTCCAAAGGTATCTGCTCCTCAGGCACCCTCAAACACTTCTTAAGTTGTGAAACATGAAACACATCATGCACCCCAGCTAAATTCTCAGGCAACTCTAATTGATAAGCAACTTCCCCACGTCTAGCAACAACTTTAAATGGTCCAACATACCTTGGTGCTAGTTTACCTTTCATGTTAAATCTCTTCACACTTCTCATAGGTGACACCTTCAAATAAACATAATCACCTTCTTCAAAAACTAGATCTCTTCTCCTATTATCAGCATAACTCTTCTGACGAGACTGTGCCACTCTCAAATTCTCACGAATCACTCGCACTTGATCTTCTGCGTTTCTAAGAACATCTGTACCAAACACCTGAGATTCACCTGTCTGATCCCAAAACAATGGAGTTCTACACTTACGTCCATACAAAGCTTCAAACGGTGCCATCTTAAGACTCTGTTGATAACTGTTATTGTAAGAAAATTCTGCATAAGGCAAACTCTTATCCCAACTAGTTCCATATTGCAATGCACAGGCTCTCAACATATCCTCTAATACCTGGTTGGTCCTTTCAGTCTGTCCATCTGTCTGTGGATGATATGCTGTACTAAAGTTCAATTTAGTTCCTAAAGATTCATGCACAGCTTGCCAAAAATGCGATGTAAACTGCGATCCTCGATCAGATACAATCTTCTTTGGAACCCCATGCAAACATACTACCTTCTCCATATACAACTCTGCCAATTTTGGTCCATGGTATGTGGTCTTAACTGGTATAAAATGAGCAACCTTAGTCAACCTATCCACTATCACCCAAATAGAATCATAACCTCTCTGAGTACGCGGTAACCCCACTATAAAATCCATACCAACTTCCTCCCACTTCCATTCAGGAATTCTCATTGGTTGCAATAATCCTGCAGGTCTCTGATGCTCAGCTTTTACCCTCTGACAAGTATCACACAATGCCACATACTCAGCCACATCTCGCTTTAATCCAACCCACCAATATTTCTGTTTAAGATCCAGATACATCTTAGTACTACCAGGATGAATAGAATAAGCTGACTCATGAGCTTCTCGAAGAATTGCCTGTCTAATAGCTTGATCCTCAGGTACACACAGCCTCTTTCCAAACCACAAAATTCCATTATCATCCATTCTAAAGCCTGGTGACTTACCAATCACTATATCCTCCGCTATCTTCTTTAGTTTCTCATCCTTTAATTGACCCTTATAGATCTCTTGCTCTAAAGTAGGCTCTATTACTAATTCCATTGCATTAGTAACAATTCCCAAGTTTAAATATTCAAATTCAGCACATAACTCACTAGTCATAGACAATGTTCTTATCTCATTGGCATAACTCTTCCTACTAAGAGCATCAGCTACTACATTAGCCTTACCAGGATGATAGTGTATCTCAATGTCATAATCCTTAATCAACTCTAACCATCTGCGTTGCCTCAAATTCAGATCTGACTGAGTGAAAATATACTTCAAACTCTTATGATCAGTGTATATATCACTCTTATGTCCAATCAAATAATGTCTCCAAATCTTTAAAGCATGAACAACAGCTGCTAACTCCAAATCATGTGTAGGATAATTCAACTCATGCTTTCTCAACTGTCTAGATGCATAAGCCACAACTCTGCCTTCTTGCATAAGAACACATCCCAAACCTTGACGAGAAGCATCACAATAAATAGAAAACTTCTTACTCAAATCTGGTAAAACCAAAACAGGCGCTGTAGTCAACCTCTTCTTCAACTCCTCAAAACTAGCTTGACATTTATCAGACCACACAAATTTAGCATTCTTTTCTAACAGAGATGTCATAGGTTTAGCAAGTTTAGAAAACCCTTCAATGAACCGTCTATAATATCCAGCTAAACCCAAGAAACTGCGAATCTCACTAACATCTGTAGGTGGTTTCCAATTCAATACATCTTTCACCTTGCCTGGATCCACCGATATACCTCCATTAGAAACAATATGACCAAGAAAAGAAACTTCCTTCAACCAAAACTCACATTTACTTCGCTTCGCATACAGTTTATGCTCTCTAAGCTTCTGCAATACCAACCTCAAATGTTCAGCATGCTCTACCTCGGTCTTGGAAAATACCAGTATATCATCAATAAACACTACCACAAACTTATCCAAGTATTCCATGAACACCTTATTCATCATATACATAAAGTATGCAGGTGCATTGGTCAATCCAAACGACATAACAGTATACTCATACAATCCATACCTTGTAGTAAAAGCTGTCTTTGGAATATCAGAGGCACGAATCTTCAACTGATGATATCCAGAACGTAAATCAATCTTAGAGAACACACAAGCACCTCTCAACTGATCAAACAAGTCATCAATCCGGGGCAAAGGATACTTATTCTTGATAGTTACTTCATTTAGTGACCGATAATCAACACACATCCTCTGACCACCATCTTTCTTATCAACAAAAATAACTGGTGCTCCCCAAGGTGATGAACTAGGTCGAATAAAACCTTTTTCTTGTAATTCTTTAATTTGTTTCTTAAGTTCTTCTAATTCATCTACTCCCATCCTATATGGTCGTTTGGCTATAGGTGCAGTTCCAGGTAATAATTCAATAAGAAATTCAATGTCTCGGTCAGGTGGCATACCTGGCAATTCATCAGGGAAGACATCCGGAAATTCCTCAATCACTGAATTCTCCTTAATAGTATCCTCAATCTGATTCACCACCGCGGTTGGTTGCTTCTGCATTGCTACATCCACATTGATTTTATCTCCATTAGGCGCAGTCACAACTACCACTTTCTGCTGACACTGAATCTCTGCCTGATTTTGCTTCATCCAGTCCATACCCAATATCACATCAATTCCAGATGTTCTCAACACTATAGGAGTTATCTTAAACTCTACCCCCCTTAATACCATACTAATTGGAAGACAACGATTACTGGTTTGCATGGTACCTCCAGGTGAATTTACTAAGAGAGGTTCTTTCATAGCTAGCATGGGTATACTATGCATTTTAACAAAAATATTGGATATGAATGTATGAGATGCTCCAGAGTCAAAAAGAACAGTTGCGGGAGTGGAATGTACATTGAACGTACCAATCATAACTTCTGGTGCACCATGAGCTGTATCAGAAGACACGTGATTCACCCTTCCAGTACCCGAGTGCCTCTGGTTGCTCTTCTGGCTCTGAGGAGTCTGTTGATTCTGCTTCTCAGGACAATTATAAGACAAATGGCCCTCTTTACCACAGACAAAGCATCTAATAGGAGTACTGGGAGAATTATTCTTCATGGGGGTAGCATTGGGATTCCCAGTGCGATGAGTCTGTTGCCCACTCTGCTGATACTGTTGACGCTGTGGATATGATGAACGCTGTTGCGACTGATTGTTTTGCCAATTTTGGGACCACCTCTGATTTGAATTGCGATTCCCCTGGCTAACCGGTCCCTGAAACTTCTGATGAAAGCCATGCTGAGAATTTGTGCGCTGACGGTTGTTGCTTCCTGAGCCTTGCACCTTCATCTTTCTCTTCCTATCCATCTCCTTACGCTCATTATCCAGCACAATAGCCTTGTTCACCAGCTCTTGAAAACTAGCATAGCTATTCCCCTTCAGTTGCAAGCGAAGATCATAATAAATTCCCTTCAAGAAAAGACGTTGCTTGTCTGCATCTTCCCTAACTTCATTGGGAGCATAGCGAGCCAACTGAGTAAACTTGTCATGATATTCACTCACACTCATCTGTCCCATCCTCAGGTTTCTGAATTCTTCTTGCTTCAGCTCAATTATACCTTCAGGAATATGACGAGCTCGAAAATCTCTAACAAACTCATTCCAAGTGATAGGAGGAGCATTGTCAGGGCGTGCAGCCTGGTACGACTCCCACCAAGTCTGAGCTGTTCCCTGTAACTGACCAGATGCATACAACACCTTCTCCATATCATTGCATTGGGCTATGTTCAGCTGTTTCTCCACCGCCCTCACCCAATCATCTGCTTCTAAAGGATCAGCAGCATGAGAAAACACTGGAGGGCGTCCCTTCAAAAATTCTCCACGCTTATCCCTTACTTGAACAGGTGGTGGTCCTCCAACAGGGGGATTGTTCTGCATATGCTGCATAAACATCTGCATCAACTGATTCTGGTTTTGCATGAGTTCCTCCATAGTAACGGGTGGATTAGCACCCCCACGACCTCTGCCACGACCTCTGCCTGACATCTGTTTCCAAAACACAGAAGATGGATTTTCAGTACAAACCGAGATGATATATACAATAGATAAACAAAATCTGATTTTCTGGGCGAACTCCAATTTCAGCAACTCAGTAAAACTGTCATATCTCGAGCTACAGACGTCCAAATCAGATGATCTTTACATGGTTGGAAAGCTTATAAAATTATCTACAACTCGTATTCACAACACTTTTTCTGATTCTGCCAATAAATTGGTCAAAAACTGAACTTAACAGAAACTGTTCCCGAATTCCAGACTGTGCAGTAACTCCAACTTGAAACAGGTATATCTCTTAACTCATAATAGATATTAAGGTGATTCTTGTGGGATTAGAAAGATACAGAAGTCTATTTATTCCCAGTAAAATTTCTTAAATTTCTCATGAACGGATTTTAAGTTATTTCTAAAACATCCCAGACTGATCCAGAAATCAGCAAAGGACAGAACTAAGTTAACCTCATGTTCACTAATATATCTTGATCAAACTTAATATTCTTAACAATAGAATTTGTAAGCATGTCAACAAAACTCCAGCACACATTACAAAGATCCAAATCACACATTATCATAATAACAATCCATCAATCACACAATTGTTCACACCACAAACTGACTCTTAAAACAATCCAAACTCGAAATTAACTCGCAACTACTATCGTTCTTATTACATAGGGATTTTTCCTATTTCCTAATTAAGCTTCTCATAAATCTTAGGACGACCTAACTCCGCCCTTAATTGGTCAATCTCCTTGTAAGCTTGCTCCTTAAGTTCCTTTTCCTTCAGCAACTCATCCTTCAAGTCCGCCTCATGAAGAGCCAATTCACGAGCTAATGCCACCGTTGCTTGCAAAGTCAAGGAGGAATCATCTGCAAGTGGCACGGTCCAAATTCCCTTGTCATGCAAGAAACAAGGAAAATGCCGAAGTGCACCCTTTAGCGTCTTGTCCGAGCGTAGACCATGGTAGTAAACAAATGCATTGAAAGCGACATCCTCCATACTTGTCTCCACGGTTGCCCGGCTCACTCGGGTAATAAACTTTGACTCCACTTTAGGCTCCTTAGTGGTAGGATCCCTTTTCTTGACCCATAACTCCGTCTTCCAATAGGAATCCATCCATGGATGACTATACTCCGCACTGCGATACTCTAAAGTAGCCTCCCAGTCGTAGTAGTAGTTGTCCAAAGTTCTTGTCAACATATCATGGAAGAAAGCATCAGCCTTAGGAACCATGATATGAAACTTCGTGGTCCACCCCATAACTACATCCTCCATAGGTGTATCACCAACTCTTGATTCAGCATCAGATAGCTCTTGATCACCCTCTTCCTTTGGCTCCTGGGGTTTGAAACGAGCAACATATTGTGCAGCTGACAGACGAGGATGAGGAGGCATCTACAAGATTTAGACATAGATTAGATAGAATCAATGTATTTTCGCAATAGAATAAAGTAGAGGAAGCATAAAACTTTAGTAATTAACAAGGTAAAAAGAGGAAGCATGAATTAGGTGAAGTATGGATGCTATCAACGACCATTCTAACTAGGCTTGCGTCCTACAGTCAACACGGCTCTGATACCAATCTGTCACACCCATTTTTAAGGATAAAAATAGGATGCATAAAGTACTCATGTGCGCCCCAGGTCATGATCGCACACATAAGCAGACAAATTACATAGTATCATCACAGTGCTTATTACATAACGAATATATGTTTAAAACATAGGCTTGAACAATAAATAATAATATCTAGTAATAATCTTCAGCGGAAACTCCACACAGGGACATGGTTGACTGGTTGACACCAAGACTAGTACTCATTACGGTAATCCTCATCATAATCTTCATCTGTTATGGTGGAAATAGCAAGAGTGAGTCCATGTCGAACTCAACAAATATAACACAGGGTTCATGAGGCTCAAATGGCTAGACACTGTTTAACTGCGGTTAGCTTTTAATCTTATAACTTTCATTTGAGTAGCATCAAGATAAACCACTTCCCATTAAAGAACCAATGATCAATTGCAATAATGATAACGAATAATATTAACAAGAGCATAATATTAATCAACAATAATTAAGCATGATATAACAGGTATGATCACTATTCCATAAGAATCCCCAAGGCCGCTCGTATCCGTGAGCACGGCTAGTATACCAGTTTTTAACTCTGCGCAGAGGTGTACACTTTCACTGTGAGTCATGATTTCCAAATGAGTGGGGAGATCAAGCCCAAACACCCAAAAACCATATAAAGCCACTCAAGAGTTCGTCTAACAAGTTAGGGCCATTAGATTTACTCGGCAGGCAGATGTAGAACCCCCCTTCCCTGTGGCACAACAACCGCAGCCTATACACACTAAGGACAGGGGCTCGCACTACACCCAACGTGGCAAGCCATTCTTACGCCATTTAAGGTAACCTCTAACAAGCTAGAAAAGGTCTCTTGAACAACTAGAGCCAGAGCCATATAGCCCTCACAGCTGTACTGTATATCCCGGTTATCACTTACAGATAAGTCCTTAGGGAGAGAAACCAGAGCATCAAAATAAGTACACATGCTCTAGCCCCCTTTTTACAGTAATAAGATCATCTTAATGATTGATTACTTGATCCATTAATCATATTACAAGATCATTGTTCTTAAATTTAAGCACTAGCCACAGCTACCCATATGCATACCCAAGGTTGTCAAGGAATCAAGACATCAAACACTAAGTTATAATCTCTAGGGTTGTCAAGGTAAGCATATGCATATGTATGATAATTTTAATGAATAGGTAACAAGGATAGTCCTGTGTTATACTTGCCTTGATCAAAGCTCTCCAAGTAGTACTGCTGACTTGGCTCAAAGTAATACTCCGAATCGTCCAAATACTGCTCACCTTCTATACTCGATCATCAATCAACAACATACATGCATCCAATCAAACATACACGAAGCAAACAAATAGATATAATTAGAACAGTACACCAACAGTAACAAAACAGTAATAAAAGTTTATAAAACTCTTCTACACGTTTCTACGATCACACAGACGCAAAGATCACCAAAATCGGAGTTAAAACGTAGAAGTTATGAATTTTCTAAGATTTCCTATAGATCAATAAATACTTAATTATAAGCTCGAAAAATAAATTATCAAAACTAACTGTAAAATTATACTAACATGTAGAGTTCGCAATTACGAACCTAACGCAATTTGAATGGATCAAATCGGAGTTAAAACGAAGTTTTTATGGCTAAAACAGTGCTAGTGGCAAAACTGTAAATTGCTGAAAACGTATTTTTGAATTACCCGATTGAAAATACGTTTCCAAAATAGAAAAGCGTATTCTCAGCGTTACGCCTTGGGACCGCGGGTTGTTTACTAAAAAGTGCAGGGTCTCTTTAGAAAGATTCACAGCGAAGGGGTATCTTCTATTTTCAGCCGTCGATCTCAAGATGGACGGCTCTCGTTCACCAGCGAGTCTACAGTACAAGACCCGACCTTCTCTTCCCCAACACCGGCCGCCGGCCACCGCGCCCGCCATGGAACCTCGCCGGAGTTTTCTCGAGAATGAGTTTCCGGCCACCATTCTTCCCCCTACCATCTCCAATCGGTGGAGGAGCTCCACGCGATCACATCTACGCGAAAACCAACTATCTACGGTCGCCGAACGCAATCCGCGACGACAAGGGGGCGGCGGCGCCATTGACGACCCCGGGAAGCTCCAATACCTCACGAGATAGCCCGAACGCTTAAAGGAAAAGCATGAAGAGAGAGGAGAAGATGGCAAACTCACTCAATTGGAAAAAAATTACCCACCGAAGCTCCCGAAGATCGCTGCCTCCTCCAACCGAACCCGCCGACTTCTCCCAAGCCCTAGTGCCCTAAATCCCGTGGCTAACCTGATGTTTTAGATGAAAAACGGAACATAGGAGGTCCCCTCTTCCTATTTATAGCTTCAATTCACCGATTACAGTTAGGAAATCAAGGATTCGATTCGGTTGAGATCGTGCTCGAGTCCTTCCCGGTTACGACCGGAGGTGGAAGATGAACTAGAGACTGACTAGTGGGACCCACCTGTCAGCGAAACGAAAAGGAAAAGAAGGGCGCGGCTTCGGGCTGGCCGACTCGGGCCGCTGCAGGCCGACGGAAACAGGCCGCGCAGCAAGCTGGGCCGTCCCACCGACGCTAGCAGGAAAACCAGCTTGGGCCGCCAGTCGCTGGCTGCCGAGCCCAGCAGGTAAGTTTCCTCTTCTCTCTTTTTTTTTATTAACTTGTTTCCAAAAATATTTCAGATACTTTCTAAACCAAAACAAAATCAAATAAAACAAATACAGTACCACACAATAAAATATATGCAACAGCATGAATGCAACACAAAATTTATTTTGTTATTATTTTAGTTTTGTAATTATTTATTATCTAACTCATTCAAATTTTGTTATCTCAAAAATTGGGGTGTTACAGATGCTTTAACGGGAAAGTAGGTAGTGCCCGATAGTATTTCAGAGAAACCATAAGGGACCATTTGGATCCCTTTATTTTAGAGGAATTGGAATCTACTTATTGGATTAGGCTATTTTGCTTGGGATTTGGCATTCCACAACTTTCCCAAGCTCACAAATAAGCCTATCTCAAATTCATAGGGTGGAAGATAGAAATAAATTTTATAGATCACCATGTTATATTTCTACCTTCCAACTTATAGCACACTCTTCAACTCGCTTCCCTACAATAGAAATGCAACATATAAAGTATGTCTCTTGTATGGCTAACAATAATATATAAATATATTCCATATACAACCATATTAGCTTAATTAATCCATGACTAAATTATAATTATTAGAATAAATTCAATTCCAAGGATCCAAACGGGCTCTAAGGGATTTTCTATTTTCCTAGGAAAAGATGCTGGCACTACCAAGGTGCATCCTACCTATACATTTTTATTTTCGCTAGAATTTCATATGAACTCCAGGAACTAATCCTACATGGAAAGTCCCTAGGGATTTTTTTTTGGCATGGAATCAACATTTTACACATATTTTTTTAAATGAATTCTTCAAATTCAAACTCATGGAAACGGTACCGATTATATGCATTGAGACACATACGTTGTATTATCACAATACAATTTTGATGTTCACTAATACATAACAACTACAAAGACTCACATAACAGTCAAACATAGCTCAAAAGGAGTTGTTGTCCAAGCAATGCATGTTTGGCAATAGAACATAACTACATGATGCAAGCCATGTTTTGGCAGCAAAAGATGTAAAAACAGAAAAGTTATACATGATCATGCATAGGGCATAGGATCATTAAACCAGCACTGCATGTTAAATGTCTTGTTCTCTATGTATTGGCCCTAACTATGCGTGGCTTCTTTTGCCTATTTACGGGTGGTGAAGAAGCAAGGGTGGAGCTATGTGCGGGAAGCACCTCACTGATGGGTTTTCCAATAGTCCAACAATGTTACATAAGTACAAGGTGACCAGCAACCACAAATGTGAAGTGCTTCATTTTATGCCGTCACTTTTAGCTTAAAAAGTAATAGACATTTCATGTCATTAGTGACGCCTCGTGAATGATAGACACATTGCCCGTTACATTAGTGGCTTTGTGGGTGGCGGCATAGGTTATTTTTTATTTTCTCACTACTATGAAAATGATTTTTAGAGATGTAATGGTTGTATTATGAACTAGGCCTAGATATAGGACAAGTAAGCACACTATATCAACGACGACTACAAATCAACTTCTACGTACCTGCAGTTGATAGGGTGGCATGTCTCTATTATCAACCACACCAAGAAATGGGTTTCTTAGCTATGGTTGGTAATATGGCCAATCTCTAGAAAAGGCAACTATTTCTAGAGACAGGCCACCCTACCGATCATAGCTAGAAATCAATTTTTAGCCGTGGTTAATAAGGTAAACTAATATTAGAAATAGAGACGAGCAAATAAATCAATATTTTTAGAAAATTGTTGGATGCGGGAAAACTTTTAAAATCGTAGTTGACAATTTTTTTATTAGGGATTGACCAAATATACATTTAAAGTTTTTTTAAAAAATAATTTTCAAATGGCCTTTAATGGAGTCACACCTTGTACCAAAATTGTGCTCAAAGAGATGTAAAAGTTTGTAGTTAATTTTTTTATTATTTGAGATCATTGAAAACATTTGATAAAAGATTCATAGAAGTTTCCGCTATATAATCGTAAGTGACTACGTGGTTTGGTAATATGAAGGGATAGCCGTGAGACTTGTGAGCATGTGATTGATCCTTGATGACACATGCACTACTTACGACGCGCTACCGCCATGAGGCTTGTGAGCATGTGATTGGGCTCGTGTTGGGATTTTTTTATTTTTTTTTTATTTTTTTTGCTATTTTCGTTGTCATTTTTTTAATTATAGGAAATGGTGTTGGTTGGTCCGCCCCTCGAAATGCTTTTATTTCTAGAGGCATTTGGATAAGGGAAAATTTGTTCTGTAACACCGAAAGAACGCTGTTTTCGAAAAATACAATCGAAAGATGTCCGTCATGTAAAATACCATTGAAAGAGCCATCCGTTAACCGTATCTAGCATTCGGTCACATTTGGAAATAACACCGTGATTGGTCATCCATCCTTCCCTTCTTTGCCAGGCTAAGCTCTGATAGACAATCTCATCCCCTTCTTCTTCCTTGAGCACCGCGAAGCTCGCAAAGAGAATCGACGGCGCCAGTGGGCTGCTCTGCTGCTTGCTGACGAGGCCGAGCACGAGCATTGCAGCACGCAGGCTCCACCAAGTGCGAGCGCCCGCCGCCGTAGTGGGCCTTGTAACGGAACCGTCCAAATTATAAGAGCACAAGTACAAAAACAATCACCGAAGTGATCAAATTCTCGCACTTGAGCCCATATAACTCCGGTAGTCCAATGAAATCACGAGGGATTTCAAACCAACCAACATACAAGCCAAGATCGTAGTGATTCAACATAACAAGTCACATGTTACAACCATTTCACAAGTAATTCAAAATACATCGGAGTTCAACAAAGTTATAACAACTTAAGTTCAAAAGTAGCGGAAGCAAAGTAATTTGAAACTAACAACACCTTTATTTCAAATATACGCCTGTACTAAGGTCGACTTCCAACAAAAGCATTAGAGAGAAGATAACTCAGAAGGATCATGCCCGTGATCACACTCCGCCGCTACGGCAGGAGTCAACCAACTCTTGCAGCCGTCATGATACATCACAACCTGCAACAAGTGGGGATAAAACCCTGAGTACGAGAAGGTACTCAGCTAGACTTACCCGTCAGAAACCAGAAATAAAGTGACACCAAGGATCATGCAAGGCTGATATGAAGTGGGCTAACTTGACAACATTTTGCATAAAAGCTTATTATGGATAAGTAATCATTAATGCTTAAGCATCAAGTTAATTATCATTAACCTGTCATCTATATTAGAACCTGTACTAGAGCACTCACTTTATTAGGAGCAAACAATATTAACCATAGCGGGTATAAATTGAGGCAACCTTTCCATCGTTATCCAATTAACCATCCGTTCAATTTAATGGAATCTACGTTGCCGCTGCTCAAGTCAAGTGCTCACTAACCGAGAGCGACGGCGATTCGAATCGAATTCCTATCCAGCTGGAGGGGTATTTCTAACACTCACCGAGACGCGCCTGGCGAGGGCTGCTCAGGTCATCTTTCGTACAGTTCAGGAATCGCGGGTCCGAATGATGTCGCGACCCCAAGGGCGACACTCTGCCAGGTGATAGGGACTCTAACCCCCCCTTGGTCTCACGCCAATGTCCCCAAGCACATCCTTTCTCTCCTCCAAGAAGCAACCTACCATTCGATTCCCGGCCTGAACCATACTACTCGACTTCGTGGTCGGAACGACTTATCCGGCCAACTAAGTGTTAGACTGCGTTCAACATGACTCAAGGACGTACAGCGAATCGGTCCTTAAACGACTCAGACGGGGATAGATCGACACCCAAGACCTCCATGCCTTGTTGCTTCACTATCGTCATCCCGCCCGGTCTCATTTCATTTTATTAACACATGGTTCCATTTCACGATAGCAAATATAGCCAACCGTGCCATATATGAATATCCCTACATCTCGCAGGTGACAGGAAATCACCTGACTTCTACCGCTTAAAGCAGGGCTAAGCATCTACTCGATCCTAGTCTAGGTAGGATTCAGGGATTCATATATCTGGACAAGGAATGATATAATGCAGCAAGGTTTTCAACCAACTCCTACCACTTAATGCAACAATACTTTATAACATATATATAATTAATTGCTTTTGAAGATAGGAGGCTTATAATGCTCCGGGGCTTGCCTGGGATCCGACTCAAGTTAGAGTTTGTCAAATGAATTCACTTGACGAGCATCTCCCAATCTATCACTTGTCCGGTCCTTCTATCTTCGGGATAGATCCACCAACTCCATCTTCGGGTTTGGCTCCACATCAGGTCCTTCACGTGCTTCAGCTAGCGTACCTAAATGAGGTGCAATAATGCATATGCATGAATTATATACAACTTTGTTATAGACAAGGTGCTCAGAAAACATAATTAACATGGGGTAATCTACATTGCCCCCAGAACTGTCCAGAAACTAGTAATTGCAAGAAATAATTATTAACATATGTTGCAAACATATAATTGTGTAAAACCAACTTTACCAACATTTCATAAATGACTAATGAACACCAGAAAACATAGTGTCCATTCCTAAATAAATTCTTTTAATGCATTTTCTTAATTTATTTAGATAATTAGGTGGAATTATGAACACCTATCAAAAGTGCACCATAAATTCTACCAAAATTACAGTGGCCTACACATGCTCCCAAAAGTCTACTGTCCAAATTTGAAACCATTTGGACATGTATATCAACTTCTATGAAAAAGACAAATTGCTATAGCAATAAATCATGGGAGAGCAAGTTAAACCTAAAACTCAATATCTTCTGTGAACACAAGGTCATATTATGAATCAATATGATAGAGAAACATAATACTAAGGTAATGGAACAACATTTTCTATTTTATCATATATATATATTATTTATAAGCTATTTATCAAGCCCTAAACAAGTTAAATCAATAACTAGATCATCCCATAAGTAGTGACCAAGAAATTTATACCACAGTACATACATATCATGACAAGACTACCATAAAATTTTCACATCATTTGGAGCATCACAACTCAAGATATAAAATGACAAGTAAAATAATATAGATTTCCTTATTTATCAAGGTCCAAATCAAAACCCTAAGAAAACAGTGAACAAATAGGGTGTTTAATATTTTTCCTAGCAAGTACATGTCATCACAAAATTAACAAAACAAGAATCATCATTTTTGGAGTTCTAAAACTCTAGATATGGCTCTGCTCAAGTTGGTAAGCATTTTTGGAGCATTTTTAAGGCTTAAATAAAGACATCAGGAAATATTTACAACATGTAACATATTATGACTCCACTGCATAGATCTTTTCACAAGGTTTCTAAAAAGTCCCCATTTACTGTTTTTGGACTTTTCTATCATGAGATATAGATTTTCAAAGATTAACATGAAATTGAAATTCAAAATCAAAATTAAAATAATCCTATTGAAACTGCTAAGCGCACCCGATAACGCACCCAAGACAGCCACCCTTTAAACCGACAAATGGGACCCTTCGCCCAACCGGGCCCGCCTGTCATATAAGAGGAGGCGTACACAGCTCATCGTCTTCTCCTTCCTTGAGACAGAACAGAGGAGGGGGGAAACGGACTCCGGCGAAGGGAACGGCCGGCCTACGGCCCGCCGGCGGCGGATGAACGGCACGGCAGCTGCGCGGCGGTAGGGCGCGCCTGTGGCCACCCGAAACGTGGCCCGCGACCATCCGTGGGCCTCTGGCCACGCAAGCCCGGAGGCACGGCGGCGACTGCAGGCGGCGGTGGCGCTACCGGCCACCAGGAGACCGGCGAGCTCGCGTGCGGGGCAGAGTACGGCGAGGCGGAGGTGGTGACGCGCTTGGTTGAGACGGCGATAGAGGGCAGCAGCTGTTGGGCGGAGGTCCACCGCGCAGCCATGGCGCGGCCGCGGCCATGGCGGTCCGGCCCAGGCAGTGGCACTCCGGCCGCGAGCAAGACTTCCGAGGCGCGCGCACAAGAGGGAGGAGGGGCTGGCGAAGATGTTGGCACACGCGGCTGCGACTGTGGTGGCTCGACACGCCGGGAACGGCAGCGGCTGCTCGGAGCTTCGCTCGGTGGCTCCTATGGCGCTGCTCGCCATGCCCGTGTGCACACGAGGACTGGATACGCGAGAGTGGGAAGGAATGGGGAAAGCTGAGGCCATCACGGGCGCTACAACCAGCACAGAGAGGAGCTCGGGGCGCGTGGAGACAAGGCAGGAGCTCCGCCCGCGCATGGCTTCCACGTCCGGCCACGCGTCGTTCACTGGGACACGACGTCGAACACGTGGTGTGCGTGAAACCGTCTGACTTGGAGGCAATGGTTGGGCTGTCTATGGGCCAAACTGGGCTATGGACCAATTGTCAAAGTTGTTCATCTCAGTATACTCTACAATTTTTATTTAAGCACCAAAGTCATAAGACTTACAGATTAGGAGATAACTAAGCCCAAAGTTGACAATGTCAGCAGGTTAAGCTAGGGCTCGGTTTTTGGAATTTTGCAATGCCAAACTTGATCAAATTGATTCCAAATTTTTACATGTTGTCCTCCATTGAATTGTTTCCAACTTTTGTTAAGGGGTCAAACCAAGTTACTTAACAAAATCTTGAGAACGCGGAATGTCAATGTCGAAGACACTGAAATTAGGGCTTAAAAATGGCTAAGTGCTGAAATCAGCCCTAAAACTGACTTGTGGGCCCTGTTTGAGCATGTTCCACACATTTTCATGACTTGACTCTTAAGCAAAGTTTGTTCCTTATAAAATTCTCTACAACTTTGTCAAAGGGTGCACAGTCATGCAAAGTTTCTAGGTCACACTTTTGAAATGGTCAAACAAAAGGGTTCTAGGGTCCATACATGGTCAACCATCACTTAGAAGCACATTTAGGCAAAATGACCAACATGAACATTGTTCCATGGAGTGTCCTAAGTGTAGTTAAGGTGTTGTAGAGGCCAAACATACCCACCATGCATAGGTTGCACAAAAGTGTAGGTCTCACATGCCTTGAAACATAGAACTCAAGTGAAATGCTATAGTCATTTCATGTGGTTGTGTCAAGATACATGCTACACATGTTCCACTAGGGTGTTCCACATGTGTCCAAGATGTGTTGCACATATTGCATTTGTATGTTGCACAACACTAGTTCCCATAGGATGTAAGGCAGGTTTCAGTCATAATTCAAACAAGCATATAACTTATCATTTCATGTGACTTTTTGATTCCAAACTTTACGAACTTTTCCAGGGATCAATATAGATAGTTATTGATGTGGGACATGTGAAGATACTTTGATAGTCACACCCAAGCATATATCTTTTAATGGAGCCTATATGTAAGCGAGGGTGCAATATCCAAGTTTAGGTTAGGGCTTATGTCCATAGGTTTAACTTTGCCTGTCATCTCCACTAATCTATCATGTTTGAGCTCAAACCCACTGCCTAATTGATGATAAACACCTGGGGTGTTACAGCCCTCCCCCCTTAAAAGAATCGCGTCCCGAGATTCGGAATGTAAGATCTTTTAAGGAAGAGAGACACGTTATCTAGTTCCCAATATCTGATATAGCTTTCAGCTACAAAGCTTCAACATCGGTTAACGATTTGGTCAAAGGCACTTTCTGATACTTATTCTTTATGGAAAATTTTGTCTGAAGAATCTCCTTCATTGACATCCATGAAGCATTGTTACTTTGGGAGGAATCCAAGATAGCACAGTGCTGCATTCTCGATGTACGGAGATCTTTTGGTCCATAAGTGAACCACTCACAAGTATCTGACTCTCTCATGAGCATATCATAGGCCATATGATACTGACTAACCAATGGACAAGGTCTATGTTGGTCGTAAATGTTCATTCATTTAGACACCAACTAATGGAAAACTACTTGCGGTTCAATGCGTGCAGTTCTCTTTCTCTGACGACAACACTGTATTATCTGAGTCTATCGATGGTCAGTGAATGTGATAGCTGACTTGTCGGCTTCCTATTTCTGCCAACAGTTATCTAAGAAGATTCTTCTATCTAAAGGCAACAGTTATCTGAGTTGAATCAGATGCAACCTCTTGGGTAAGAACACCTTAAGGTACCAAAGATCAGTGAGTATTAGCAATTATTGCTAAAGAAAGATATAGCAAGGTCTGGTAGACAGCAAAAATTGCAAGTATTTACCAACTTCGGTAATTAACTCACTACCGAGCAAGTTGAGTAAAATCCCCTTCGTGAGGCAGTTGCACAGTAAGTTGAGTTTGACTTGCAACATAGTGAAACTAGCTTTGTCAGGCTAACTTTTCACCGTGAGGCTTCCTCTTTAGGATCAACATCAACTCTAAGCTGGGAAATCTGTTGTTTGACTCTTTTCAATTTGCTTTTGATTTGCAAATTTACTCGGAGAACCCTTGATTGTCCCAATAATTACTGATGAGAGGACGTAAAATCAAGGCGAAAGGGTGTACAACAGGATCCTTAAGACCACTTGAGAGATCGTCCAATGGAGGGATGAACAAACCATTTGTGGCACCTAAGGGCACATGGATACTACTTTGAAATTATGTCATGCTTTCTCTAATTCTTCGCTTTAGCTGATTGAACACCTTGCACTATCTGAGTGATTGTCCAAGACGGAATTGACTTGATCACAATGGCTCTAGAAGATAGAATATTACTCAAGTTGTTGGCTAGTTGATTAACTTCTTGTTGGTTATTGCTCTGTAAGGCATAGCCTTCGTAGCTACCAAAGAGTTGTTACCTAGCTAGAGATTAACCTTCCTATTGGCAACTAATCAGTTGTCTCTCAACACTAAAAAGTTCCAACTATCCACTCTTGATCACAACAATTGTTGTTGTTGTAGAGCAAATGATTGCCATCGAAGCCAGCAGATAAGGAGTCACACCAGAGATAGTGATTTCGATTACATGGTCATTCTGTATACAAAGGTTAAAATTTGCATAATGTGACGATCGAGTCTTATCCAACGGATGACTTGTCCAACATTAAGTGTTGGGTGCCCCTTTTATCCAACAGAGATGAGATACGTTGCTCACTAGATGGTGGTCGTCAGTATTGGGACAACTAAGTAGAGTCGCTTGTCTACCACCTATTGCAGTCTGTTAATGTTTATGTCGGTGACCTGTCCTTCAAAGGTTATCCTCTTAGCAACTTCAGAAGGAAACTCCACTACTTTTGGTCTAGGATATGGATCTTACGATACGATATGGGGAGATAACCAAGGAAGAGTTCACCTGAGAATAACACGTTGATGTTGTTCCGTAATGGATCATGACTAGAAACCACGATACCAGCGCGTGCCGAGTAGCACAACCTTGTGTCGGCCACCCACAGGAGGCTCTCAGTTTCGTCGCGGCACCGTTAGTTGCCACTCATAACACCATTACTGATCACACCACCAAGGTGGAATTTCAAGTGACACAATTTGGGTGGTAACAACAAGCATTATAAAGGAAGGATAGCAAACAAAGGTAGTCACAAGGTTTAGAATCAACAGGGAAGCTATTCGCATATCAAAACACCTCACAAGAGAACATAGCTCAAATGCCGAATGGGATTAAGCACGAGATTTTTGCTTAATTCCACGCACGTCTAGCGTTCACCACAGTGATGCCCAGATGAAAGATTACCATGAGATTTGGTCATGTTGGACAACAACATGAAACCAAGACTGATAAATATCCGAGACTTGGGAAGGTTGGAGATGGATTAAGCAAATTTCAAGGATAAAATCGAGGTACCAATCGAAGATTGAGTTGATAAAGTCGCTACATGAATTTGCAAACACAAGATTTAGAGGCCATAGCAGAGAGACGTTGCATCACACTAGCTAACCTTTGGGAGAGGTAACCGGAAGGTCCAACATGCATTTGGGTACGGTCTCCCTAACTGGCAACGTACGAACCATGGTCAAAGGCTAGCGTTGATAAAAGTTAACTTGGTTGATCAGTCGATAAGGGTCTTCACAAAAAGGGTTGGAAAACATCCATGACTTAGACAAACATATAGGAGAACAAAACTTTGGGCTTTCGGTCAAGCAACGGTATGGATACAAACATTCAAGGGATAACCACCACGTCTACAGGCTCAGGCTCCTAAGAGAGAGAACTTAATTGAAGACAACAACCATGCAATTACATAACGTGAACATTGTTCTAGGATAAAGCTATGTGACCCTCGTATGCTCACCGAGGACAAACGAGGTGACAACTAGGACACTACCTAGATAACCAGCACACATACAACATCACAATCAAGCAGTCATTTGAAAAAAAATTCAAACGAATGGGCTTAAACAACCAATACAAGGCACAAGGCTTACCCAAAATAAGCATTTATCTCAAGCATGAACTAACTACAAGTTTAGCTCTAAAACAAACGCTAGCTAAGGTGGCTAACTTAGCATGTGCACAGAATCTGGACAGCAACGCAGTAGTTACTTGTTTCAACCATAACTGAAATTGTAGACATCCCACAAAGGTGATCCTAGACTTTCTAGAAAGCTTAGGAATATGACTACACTTTAGTTATTCATACAAACAGCTAATTCATAGCTTAACATAACCAAAAATGCTAATGTTTTAGATCTGTACCAATATGGACAGAAAACTGACAGGAACTTCAAAAATGCAAAACTGGAGTTCTAGGGACACAACAAGGCTGAGCCTTAAATTTATGTAAAGCTTATTAAGTTGTCTATAACTTTCTTATTATCATATTAAGATGATTCTATAGCCAACAAGGCCAAACAAGATAAAGAAGACATCTCTGCCCCGATTTGGACAGATTCTGTCATTCCATTTTGCAATCTCATAACTAGAGATTTAGACCACCACAACTAGTGCTATAGGACATTTTGGAAAGCTTAGAAAAAGTAATACACTTCTTCTATTATCTCCAAGACATGATTCCTTATGCACATAGGTCAAATAAACCAAACATTCAGATCTATTCAGAACATTAGCAAAACCTGACCGTAAACTTTTAAAATTCATAACTCTCAAACCATAAGACCTAGGGTCATGAAATTTTAGGAAAGGCTAGAAAAGTAAGTTGGCTACAACTTTGGTATTCTCCATAAATACAGAAAACACCATTATGACCACAAAAGCATCACTACAACAGAAACTGTTCTACCAGCCAACATTCGACAAGCAAAACAAAGCTTGCCTTTGTTCTACTTAACAAGAGAGCACACAAACATGCTATTCTAGTAGCTATAAATATTGTTACCTTAGACCAACCAATTTAATTCATTCATGAGAATCCATAATTACTTAAGTGAGTTCTAAAGCATTCAAGGTCGACTTCCAACAAAAGCATTAGAGAGGAGATAACTCAGAAGGATCATGCCCGTGATCACACTCCGCCCCTACGGCAGGAGTCAACCAACTCTTGCAGCCGTCATGATACATCACAACCTGCAACAAGTGGGGATAAAACCCTGAGTACGACAATGTACTCAGCTAGACTTACCCGTCATAAACCAGAAATAAGGTGACACCAAGGATCATGCAAGGCTGATATAAAGTGGGCTAGCTTGACAACATTTTGCATAAAAGCTTATTACGAATAAGTAATCATTAATGCTTAAGCATCAAGTTAATTATCATTACCCTGTCATCTATATTAAAACCTATACTAGAGCACTCACTTTATTAGAAGCAAACAATATTAACCATAGCAGGTATAAATTGAGGCAACATTTCCATCGTTATCCAATTAACCATCCGTTCAATTTAATGGAATCTACGTTGCCGCTGCTCAAGTCAAGTGCTCACTAACCGGGAGTGACGGCGATTCGAATCGAATTCCTATCCAGCTGGAGGGGTATTTCTAACACTCACCGAGACACGCCTGGCGAGGGCTGCTCAGGTCATCTTTCGTACAGTTCAGGAATCGCGGGTCCGAATGATGTCGCGACCCCAAGGGCGACACTCTGCCAGGTGATAGGGACTCTAACCCCCCCTTGGTCTCACGCCAATGTCCCCAAGCACATCCTTTCTCTCCTCCAAGAAGCAACCTACCATTCGATTCCCGGCCTGAACCATATTACTCGACTTCGCGGTCGGAACGACTTATCCGGCCAACTAAGTGTTAGACTGCGTTCAACATGACTCAAGGACGTACAGCGAATCGGTCCTTAAACGACTCAGACAGGGATAGATCCACACCCAAGACCTCCATGCCTTGTTGCTTCACTATCGTCATCCCGCCCGGTCTCATTTCATTTTATTAGCACATGGTTCCATTCCACGATAGCAATATAGCCAACCGTGCCATATATGAATATCCCTACATCTCGCAGGTGACAGGAAATCACCTGACTTCTACCGCTTAAAGCAGGGCTAAGCATCTACTCGATCCTAGTCTATGTAGGATTCAGGGATTCATATATCTGGACAAGGAATGATATAATGCAGCAAGGTTTTCAACCAACTCCTACCACTTAATGCAACAATACTTATAACATATATATAATTAATTGCTTTGAAGGTAGGAGGCTTATAATGCTCCGGGGCTTGCCTGGGATCCGACTCAAGTTAGAGTATGTCAGAAGAAACTCGCTTGGCGAGCATTCCCTCATTCTAGCACTTGTCCGATCCTTCCATCTTCGGGATGGATCCACCAAACATCATCTTCGGGTTTGGCTCCAACGCCATTTCCTTCACACGTTTCTGCTAGCGTACCTATATGAGATGCAAGATGCAAGTGCATGAATACATGGAAGTATAATGGACAAAGCATCACATACAGTAAGCCAGACAAACACCATAATACACTCCACATGCATAGACACTTCATGTTGCTTAAATAAACATCTCTCAACCTAATATAAAAGATGACAAGCACATTAGGCACGGCACACAAGGTTTCACAAGATCTCATGTGTATTAACTTAACTTATGGAAAGCTTATGAAATTTTAGACACTTGATATTTAATCATCTTAGCATGATTCGCAAGTTAACTAAGCCAAATATACCCATTTACAGAAACTGGTCTAAACAAGGCAGAGAATAATCAATGCTGTAACCCAACTTTAAACAGGCATAACTCACAAACCACAAGGCCAAATACCACCAAATTTTAACAGGAGCTAGATACATAAATTATCTACAACTTTGTTATTATCACCAAAAACTCATTCAAATCCTAGCTAGATCAAATCCTAGCATCTTTCAGATCTGCTCAGACTAAAATCAAAACCTGACAGAAGACTTAAAAGTCATGTAACTCCTACACTATCTGGCCTATGACCTTACAATTTGAACACAAGCAAGATCATGAAATTTGCTACAACTTTTGTATTCACTACAACCATAGCAAACATCATTTACACCACGAAAATAATTGCACAAGCAAAACTGCAAATCCAGCCCAACAGCAGTGGTATAGAAAACTGATAGCATCTTCAGAGAAGCATAACTGGAGTTCTAGACCTCCAACAAACATAAACCATAACTTTTTGAAAAGCTTAGGAAGTTACCTACAACTTTATTATTCTCATATTAAGATGATTCTACAATTAGAAGGGTCAATTAATCCAATAATTGCATCTCTGTCCAAAACATAGACAGAAACTGACATGCCACTTTAAACAGCTATAAATGGAGTTATACATGTCCAATAAATGTGGTTCTAGACTCTTTAGAAAGCTTAGCAAATTCTAAACAACTTTGTGTAAACACCTAAAGCTAATTCTACTACTAAGAATGCCCCCCAGTAAGAACAAGGAAACCCGGTCTGGGTTTGGGCAGAAACAGCCACAGAGATTTAAGCAACTATAACTCAAGATCTACTTAGCCAAAAATCATGATATTTAACTTTTTGGAAAGCTTAAGAAAAGTACTAAAACTCATGTATTGTCATCAAATCATGATTCATAACTTAACTAAGCCAATTAATTCAAACATGCAGAACTGTTCAGAATAGGAGCAAATCAAAACAGGGCATTTGTTATTTTTATAACTCTTAAACTATAAATCCTAAACTCATGAAATTTTTACCAGACAACAACAATCACCTTAGTAGTACTCCACAAAAAGTTCACATTTATTTGAGCACATCAACTGCAGTTATATAAAAAAAACAAGTAAGACTAGCATTCAAACCCTGACTGCACAAATCCATTTTTACAGCTAAAACTTTAAACTAAAACCTGACATATTATAGATCTAGTGCATAGAGAATTTCACAAGGATTCCGAAAAGCCCTCATTTACTATTTTACGAATTTTCTACGATTTACTATGAATTTCCAAAGTTTCACCCGATTTACAACAAATAGGTCCCTCGAGGCACTATTCACTTGAGTCAATGACATTGCATTTAAGCCCTTCCCTTTAGTCGAATTCTAAGACGAGGTCCCTGACGCGAATTTTTGAAGAGCAGCGCAGGAGCTCGCTGTTTGCCGGCCGGAGGAGCCTCGTCGCCGGCGGGGGAAGTGGTGGGGAGGGACCATGGGCCCGTGCGCACCCTCTGGGCTTCCCAGCTCGGCCCGAGGCGGCTTGTGGCCTGCCGGCCGCGCGAGCAGCGGAGCACCGGCGGCTGCTACAGCGGCGACGGCGCTATGGCGGCTGCGGTGGCCGAAAAAGGGGAGCCGAAGGGGCGGCGCACGACGGGGAAGGTGATGCCGAGCTTGGTTCGGATGGAGGAGGGACAGAGTGGAGGCAGCAGCAGCGGTGAGGAGCTTGGCTCGGCTTGCCCATGGCGGACGCGCTCTGGCGCGCGCGTGCGGCACAGAGGCGAGGGAGGAGGCGAGCAGGGCGAGTAGAGAGGCGAGGGCTGCACGGCTTTCACTCCAGAAGGGCGCCGGGGACGCGACAGGGCAGCCACGCGGCAAGAAAACTCGGCAATGGTGGCCACGTCCACGGGCACGCGGCGTCCTTTGAGGCCTTTTACCGAGCACGTGGCGGGCGACGGTATGGCCGACGTGGGGAGCCGATTTGGGCTGCTTCCAGGCTGAATTTAGCAATGGGCCCAAAATGAAGTTTGCTCACCCTGGTTAGCTCTACCTTTCTTATTAAGGGTGCCAAGTCATTTGAGCTATGGATTAGTAGGTAATTAAGCTACAAACTGCTAGTGTCAACACATTGATAACGGTCACGGAAATTCGCTTTCGGAGGTCAAAACTCGGTCAAACTCAGTGCAACTATTTGTATGCTACTCTCCATAATATAACTTTCAACTTTTATTTTTGGACCAACTCAAGTTGCTTAGCAAAATTTAGAGAACGCGGGATGTCAATGTCGATGTTAGTGAATTCCGGACTGCAAACACTCTCGGGCTGATTTCAGCTTTTCTATTAGACTTTGAGCCTTGTTTTGATCCATTCTGAAACTGAATCATGACTTGGTCTTTTAACAAAGTTTGTTATAATCAAACTTTTATTCAACTTTCATTTTTGGTCAAACCTCATATCTGGTCCAGAAGTCCACTTTTTTTTTTGGTCAACGCAAAGCCCTTTTTGCTATAGAATCTAGGGTTTCCATGATTTTCGGATATTTTCTCCATCTTTGCTCAACACGAACCCTTCATAACTTTTGTTGTAGAGTTCAATTAGAGTTGTTGGAGCGAGGTTGCAAGGTTTGGTTGACGTCATAGGTTTCCATCTACTTGATAAAGTAATTCATGCAAGATATGACTTATCATTTCATGTGACTTTTTGATTCCAAACTTCATGAAACTTTTCCAGGGATCAATATAGATAGTTACCAAGGTGAGACACATGAAGATATGGCAATAACACCATCCAAACATATATCTTTGAAAATGGCCTATATGTAAAGCAATGATGCAACATCCCACTTTAAGTTAGGCTCATCTCCATAGGTTGACATTGACATTGTCATTTCCACTTAATCTATCATGTCTGATCTTAAACCCACCACTTAATTGGTGATAAACACCTAGGGTGTTACAGCCCTCCCCCCTTAAAAGAATCGCGTCCCGAGATTCGGAATGGAAGAGCTTTTAAGGAAGAGAGACACGTTATCTGGTTCCCAATATCTGTTATAGCATTCAGCTAAAAGCTTCAACATCGGTGAGCAATTTGACCGAGGGCACTTTCTAATACTTACTCTTTATGGTAAAATTTGTCTGAAGAATTTCCTTCATTGACTTCCATGAAGTATTGTTACTTTGGGAGGAATCCAAGATAGCACATATTGCATTCTCAGGGTATGGAGATCATTTGGTCCATGAGTGAACCACTACAAGTATCTGACTCTCTAATGAGCACAACATAGGCCATATGAACTTGACATTAGACCGAAATATTCAGAAGTATACTCGTTGAAAGGACTCTATGTTCACAAAGTTTGAAAAGCAGTCCTCTACCAAAATGGCTTGAGCACAACCTTCCAAAAGGGTGAGATCATAGACGACAAATATACTCTGAGGCTATATAATACTGACTAACCAATAGACAGGGTCTATGTTGGTCGTAAATGTTCCTTCATTTAGACACCAACTAATGGAAAACTACTTAAGGTTCCATGTGTGCAGTTCTCTCTCTCTCTGATGACAACACTGTATTATCTGAATCTATCGATGGTCAGTGAATGTGATAGCTGACTTGTCGGCTTCCTATTTCTGCCAACAGTTATCTAAGAAGATTTTTCTATCCAAAGGCAACAGTTATCTGAGTTGAATCAGATGCAACCTCTTGGGTAAGAACACCTTAAGGTACCAAAGATCAGTGAGTATTAGCAATTATTGCTAAAGAAAGATATAGCAAGGTCTGGTAGACAGCAAAAATTGCAAGTATTTACCAACTTCGGTAATTAACTCACTACCGAGCAAGTTGAGTACAATCCCCTTCGTGAGGCAGTTGCACAGTAAGTTGAGTTTGACTTGCAACATAGTGAAACTAGCTTTGTCAGGCTAACTTTTCACTGTGAAGCTTCCCCTTTGGGATCAAACAGCAGCTCTAAGATAGGAAATCTGTTGTTTGACACTTTTCAGATTGCTTTTGAGTTGCAAATTTACTCGTAGAACCCTTGACTGTCCCAATAATTGTTGATGAGAGGACATAAAATCAAGGCGAAAGGGTGTACAACAGGATCCTTAAGACCACTCAAGAGATCGTACAACAGAGTGATGAACAAACTATTTGTGGCACCTAAGGGCACAAGGATGTTGATCGAAACTAGGGCATGCATTTCTCTAATTCTTCACCGCAGATGATTGAACACCTTGCACAACCTGTGTGATTGTCCAAGACGGAATTGACTTGATCACAATGGCTCTAGAAGATAGAATATCTCTCAAGTTGTTGGTTATTGCTCTGTAAGACATAGCCTTCGTAGCTACCAAAGAGTCGTTACCTAGCTGGAGATTAACCTTCCTATTGGTAACTAATCTGGTGTCTCTCAACACTAAAAAGTTCCAAATCTTCACTCTTGACCACAACAACTGTGGTTGACGTAGAACGAATGGTTGCCATCGAAGTTAACAGATAAGGGGTCACACTAGAGATGGTTGATTTCGACGGTATGGTCATTATGCATACAAGATTGAGACTTGGATAGCTCGGGTCATATGCACAATGCAACAATCGATTCTCATCCCATAGATAACTTGTCCAACCTTAAGGGTTGTGTGTCCTTTTTATCCAATAAAGATGAGAAATGTTGCTCCCTAGATGGTGGTCGTCAATACTTGGGACAACTAAGTAGAGTCACATTTTTACCACTTCTTGCGGTCTGTTAATGTTTATGTCGGTGACCTGTTCTTCAAAGATTTTCCTCTTAGCAACTTTAGAAGAAAGCTCCACTACTTTCGGTCTAAAATATGGATCTTACGATACGATATGGAGAGATAAACAAGAAAGGAACACGAGAAAATAACACATCGTATGTCGTTTGATAATGGATCATGACTAGAAACCGTGATACCAGCGCGTGCCAAGCAACCAGCCATGTGTCTGCAGCCACAGGAGGCCCTTGGTTTCGTCGCGGCACCATCAGCGGCTACTCATAACACCATTACTAAACGCACAACGAAAGTGAAATTTCAAGTGGCACTGCTGGGCTGTAAGAGCAAGCGCCATACAAGGAGGGATAGCAATCAAAGGTAGTCACAAGGTTTAGAATCAACACGAAAATGATCCAAAGATCAACATATAGCACCAGAGAACATCGCGCAATTGCCAAGGATAACTGGGCAAGAGACTCTTGCTTAATTTCTACGTACGACTTGCGTCCACTGAGGGGAGTACCAGATAAAGGATTAACAGGAGATTCAATCATGTTGAGCAACAACATGAGATCAAGAGTGATGAACATTCCGAGACTTGGGAAGGTGGGAGACGAATTAAGCAAATTTCATGATCTTGCTTGTGTTCAAATTGTAAGGTCATAGGCCAGATAGTGTAGGAGTTACATGACTTTTAAGTCTTCTGTCAGGTTTTGATTTTAGTCTGAGCAGATCTGAAAGATGCTAGGATTTGATCTAGCTAGGATTTGAATGAGTTTTTGGTTATAATAACAAAGTTGTAGATAATTTATGTATCTAGCTCCTGTTAAAATTTGGTGGTATTTGGCCTTGTGGTTTGTGAGTTATGCCTGTTTAAAGTTGGGTTACAGCATTGATTATTCTCTGCCTTGTTTAGACCAGTTTCTGTAAATGGGTATATTTGGCTTAGTTAACTTGCGAATCATGCTAAGATGATTAAATATCAATTGTCTAAAATTTCATAAGCTTTCCATAAGTTAAGTTAATACACATGAGATCTTGTGAAACCTTGTGTGCCGTGCCTAATGTGCTTGTCATCTTTTATATTAGGTTGAGAGATGTTTATTTAAGCAACATGAAGTGTCTATGCATGTGGAGTGTATTATGGTGTTTGTCTGGCTTACTGTATGTGATGCTTTGTCCATTATACTTCCATGTATTCATGCACTTGCATCTTGCATCTCATATAGGTACGCTAGCAGAAACGTGTGAAGGAAATGGCGTTGGAGCCAAACCCGAAGATGATGTTTGGTGGATCCATCCCGAAGATGGAAGGATCGGACAAGTGCTAGAATGAGGGAATGCTCGCCAAGCGAGTTTCTTCTGACATACTCTAACTTGAGTCGGATCCCAGGCAAGCCCCGGAGCATTATAAGCCTCCTACCTTCAAAGCAATTAATTATATATATGTTATAAGTATTGTTGCATTAAGTGGTAGGAGTTGGTTGAAAACCTTGCTGCATTATATCATTCCTTGTCCAGATATATGAATCCCTGAATCCTACATAGACTAGGATCGAGTAGATGCTTAGCCCTGCTTTAAGCGGTAGAAGTCAGGTGATTTCCTGTCACCTGCGAGATGTAGGGATATTCATATATGGCACGGTTGGCTATATTGCTATCGTGGAATGGAACCATGTGCTAATAAAATGAAATGAGACCGGGCGGGATGACGATAGTGAAGCAACAAGGCATGGAGGTCTTGGGTGTGGATCTATCCCCGTCTGAGTCGTTTAAGGACCGATTCGCTGTACGTCCTTGAGTCATGTTGAACGCAGTCTAACACTTAGTTGGCCGGATAAGTCGTTCCGACCGCGAAGTCGAGTAATATGGTTCAGGCCGGGAATCGAATGGTAGGTTGCTTCTTGGAGGAGAGAAAGGATGTGCTTGGGGACATTGGCGTGAGACCAAGGGGGGTTAGAGTCCCTATCACCTGGCAGAGTGTCGCCCTTGGGGTCGCGACATCATTCGGACCCGCGATTCCTGAACTGTACGAAAGATGACCTGAGCAGCCCTCGCCAGGCGCGTCTCGGTGAGTGTTAGAAATACCCCTCCAGCTGGATAGGAATTTGATTCGAATCGCCGTCGCTCCCGGTTAGTGAGCACTTGACTTGAGCAGCGGCAACGTAGATTCCATTAAATTGAACGGATGGTTAATTGGATAACGATGGAAAGGTTGCCTCAATTTATACCTGCTATGGTTAATATTGTTTGCTTCTAATAAAGTGAGTGCTCTAGTACAGGTTCTAATATAGATGACAGGTTAATGATAATTAACTTGATGCTTAAGCATTAATGATTACTTATTCGTAATAAGCTTTTATGCAAAATGTTGTCAAGCTAGCCCACTTTATATCAGCCTTGCATGATCCTTGGTGTCACCTTATTTCTGGTTTATGACGGGTAAGTCTAGCTGAGTACCTTCTCGTACTCAGGGTTTTATCCCCACTTGTTGCAGGTTGTGCTGTATCATGGCGACTGCAAGAGTTGGTTGGCTCCTGCCTTAGTGGCGGAGTGCGATCACGGGCATGATCCTTCTGAGTTATCTTCTCTCTAATGCTTTTGTTGGAAGTCGACCTTGGTACTGGCATGTATTTGAAATAAGAGTAATGTTAGTTTCAAATTACTTTGCTTCCGCTACTTTTCAAATTAAGTTGTAATAACTATGTTGAACTCCGATGTATATTTTGATTACTTGTGAAATGGATGTAACATGTGACTTGTTATGTTGAATCACTACGATCTTGGCTTGTATGTTGGTTGGTTTGAAATCCCTCGTGATTTCATTGGACTACCGGAGTTATATGGGCTCAAGTGCGAGAATTTGATCACTCCGGTGATTGTTTTTGTACTTGTGCTCTTATAATTTGGACGGTTCCGTTACAGCTGGTATCAGAGCAGCTGTAACGGAACCGTCCAAATTATAAGAGCACAAGTACAAAAACAATCACCGGAGTGATCAAATTCTCGCATCCGGCTGTAACGGAACCGTGTTGTACATGAAATGATAAGTTATATGCTTGTTGGATTAGAACTGAAACCTGCCTTTCATCCCATGGGAACTAGTGTTTGTGCAATATACAATGCAATATGTGCAACACATCTTGGATACATGTGGAACACCCTAGTGGAACATGTGTAGCACGTATCTTGAAACAACCACATGAAATGACTATAGCATTTCACTCGAGTTCTATGTTTCAAGGCTTGTGAGGCCTGCACTTTTGTGCAACCTATGCATGGTAGGTATATTTGGCCTCTACAACACCTTAACTACACTTAGGACACTCCATGGAACGATGTTCATGTTGATCATTTTGCCTAAATGTGCTTCTAAGTGATGGTTGACCATGTATGGACCCTGGAACACTTTTGTTTGACCATTTCAAAAGTGTGACCTAGAAGCTTTGCATGACTATGCACCCTTTAACAAAGTTGTAAGGAATTTTATAAGGAACAAACTTTATTTAAGAGTCAAGCCATGAAAATGTGTGGTTACATGCCGGAACCTATAGATGTCCTCTAGTTGAGCCAAGTGGTGGACGTGTTGTTCGTACAAGCATTTGTAAATGCTTTAGACCTCACTTAAGTAATTATGGATTATCATGAATAAATTATATTTGTGTTGGTCTAAGGTAACAAAATTTAGAGCTACTAGAATAACATGTTTGTGTGCTCTCTTGTTAAGTAGAACAAAGGCAAGCCTTGTTTTGCTTGTTGGACTTTGGCTGCTAGAACGATTCTGTTGTAGGGATGCTTTCATGATCATAATGGTGTTTTCTGTAGTTATAGAGAATACCAAAGCTGTAGAAAACTTACTTATCTATCTTGTCCTAAAATTTTATGACACTAGGCCTTATGGTTTGGGAGTTATAAATTTTAGAAGTTTGTTGTCAAAATCTGCTCATGTTCAGAATAGATCTGAATGTTTGGTTTATTTGACCTATGTGCTTATAGAATCATGTCTTGGAAATATTAGAGGAAGTGTAGTACTTTTTCTAAGCTTTCAAAAATGCTAAAGATCACTGCTTTTGGTGGTCTAAATCTCTAGTTATGAGCTTGCAAAGGGAAATGACAGAGTCTGTCCAAATCTGGGTAGAGATGTCTTCATTATCTTGTTTGGCCTTGTTAGCTATCGAATCATCTTAATATGATATTAAGAAAGTTATAGACAACTTAATAAGCTTTACATAAAGTTAAGGGTCAGCCTTGTTGGGTCCCTAGAACTCCAGTTACGCATTTTTGAAGTTATTGTCAGTTTTCTGTCCATATTGGTACAGATCTAAAACATTAGCATTTTTGGTCATGTTAATCTATGAATTAGCTGTTGGTATGAATAACTAAAGTGTAGCCATATTCCTAAGCTTTCTAGAAAGTCTAGGATCACCTTTGTGGGATGCCTACAACCTCAGTTATGGTTGAAACAAGTAACTACTGTGCTGCTGTCTAGATTCTATGTATATGCTAAGTTACCCACCTTAGCTAGTGTTTGTTTAGAGCTAAACTTGTAGTTAGTTCATGCTTGAGATAAATGCTTAGTTTGGGTGAGCCTTGTGCCTTGTATTGGTTGCTTAAACCCATTCATTTGAATTTTCTCCAATGATTGCTTGATTACGATGTTGTATGTGTGTTTGCTATCTAGGTAGTGCCCTAGTTGTCACCTCGTTTGTCCTCGATGAGCATACGAGTGTCGCATAGCTTTATCCTAGAACAACGTTCACGTTACATAATTATTTGGTTGTTGTCTTCAATTAGGTCCTCTCTCTTAGGAGATTGAGTCTGTAGACTTGGTGGTTATCCCTTGAAGGTTTGTATCCATGCCTTTGCTGGACCGAAAGCCCAAAGTTTAGTTCTCCTATATGTTGCATAAGCCGTGGATGTTTTGCAACCCTCTTTGTGAAGACCCTTGTCGAGTGACCCACCAAGTTAACTTCCATCAATGCTAGCCTTTGACCATGGTTCGTACGTTGCCAGTTGTGGAGACCGTACCCCAAATCCATGTTGGACCTTCCGGTTGCCTCTCCCAAAGGTTAGCTAGTGCGACGAAACGTCTTTTTGCTGTGGCCTCAAAATTGTTTACATGCAAATTTGTACATCTACCTTATCAACTCAATCTATGACTACATATCGGTTTTCGCCCTTGAAATTTTCTTAATCCATCCCCAACCTTCTCAAGTCTCGAGATGTTTACCAGTCTTGATCTCATGTTGTGGTCCAACATGACCAAATCTCATGGTAATCTTTCATTTTGTCCTCATAGTGGTGAAGGCTAGGCGTATGTGGAATTAAGCAAAAATCTCGCGTTTAATCGCGTTCGACAATTTAGCTATGTTCTCTTGTGAGGTGTTTTGATCTGTGCATAGTTTCCCTGTTGGTTCTAAGCCTTGTGACTACCTTTGCTTGCTATCCCTCCTTGTATGGTACTTGTTCGGACCACCAATCTGTGTCATTTGAAATTCCTCATCGGACGTCTGTTTGGTAATGGTGTTACGATTAGTATTCTGCGGTGCCGCGACGAAACCTAGGGCCTCCCTGTGACCGGCCGGCACATGGTAGTGCTGCTAGGCACGCGCTGGTATCGAGGTTGCTAGTCATAGCCCATTATGGAACTACATCGATGTGGGCTTTCTTGTGAGATGTTCCTTGGTTATCTCCCCATATCTTATCGTAAGATCCATATCTTAGACCGAAAGTAGTGGAGTTTCCTTCTGAAGTTGCTAAGAGGATAACCTTTGAAGAACAGGTCATCGACATAAACATTAACAGACTGCAATAGGTGGTAGACAAGTGACTCTACTTAGTTGTCCCGTAGTGACGAACGCCATCTAGTAAGCAAGTATCTCATCTCTATTGGATAAAAAGGACACACAACACTTAATGTTGGACAAGTTATCTGTGAGATGAGAATCGATTGTCGCATTGTGCATATGATCGGAGCTATCCAAGTCACAATCTTGGGTGCATAATGACCATACAATCGAAATCAACCATCTCTAGAATAACTTCGTATTTGCTAACTTCAATGGCACCCATCTGTTCTGCATCAACCACAGTTGTTGTGGTCAAGAGTGAAGATTTGGAACTTTTAGTGTTGAGAGGCAACTGATTAGTTACCAATAGGAAGGTTAATCTCTAGCTAGGTAACGACTCTTTGGTAGCTATGAAGGCTATGTCTTACAGAGCAATAACCAACAAGAAGTTAATCAACTAGCCACAACTTGAGTGATACTCAATTTTTCAGAGCCATAGAGATGAAGTCAATTCTGTCTTGGACAATCACACAGATAGTGCAAGGTGTTCAATCAGTTGCGGTGAAGAATTAGAGAAAAGCATGCCCTAGTTTCGATCAGCATCCTTGTGCCCATAGGTGCCACAAACGGTTTGTTCATCACTTTATTAGACAAAGTGTTGAGGAATATTCGAAAGCAATTTGAGAAGTGTCAAACAATAGATTTCCTATCTTAGAGCTGCTGTTTGATCCTAAAGAGGAAGCCTCACGGTGAAAAGTTGGCCTGACAAGGTTGCTACATTGCAAGTCAACTCAACTTACAGTGCAACTAAGTCACAAAGGAAAATTTTACTCAACCGCTTGGTGGTAGACTACTCCCCACGGTTTAGTGAATATTTACAACTTTTGTTGTCCTTAAGGCCTCACTACATTTGCTTTGGTAATGATTTTCCAAATGATGACATACTTTGGTACCTTATAAATGTTTTTACCCAAGAGGTTGCATCTGATTCGACCCAGATAACGGTTGTCTTTGGATAAAAGAATCTTCTTAGGTAACATTTGATAGAAATACGAAGCCGACAGAGTCAGCTATCACATTCACTGGTCCCTCAACAGACACAGATAATACAGTGTTGTCGTCAGAGAAAGAGAACCGCACGCATGGAACCGCAAGTAGTTTTCCATTAGTTGGTGTCTAAATGAATGAACATTTATGACCAACATAGACCTTGTCTATTGGTTAGTCAGTATCCTATGGCCTTAGAGAATGTTTGTCGCCTATGATCTCACCCTTTTGGAAGGTTGTGCTCAAGACATTTTGGTAGAGGACTGCTTTTCAAACTTTGTGAACATAGAGTCATTTTGACGAGTATACTTCTGAAGATTTTGGTCTAATGTAAAGTTTATATGGCCTATGATATGCTCATGAGAGAGTCAGATACTTGTGAGTGGTTCACTTATGGACCAAATGATCTTCGTACACTGAGAATGCAGTATGTGCTATCTTGGATTCCTCCCAAATTAATAATGCTTCATGAAAGTCAATGAAGGAAATTCTTCAGACAAATTTTACCATGAAGGATAAGTATCAGAAAGTGTCCTTGACCAAATTGTTCACCGATGTTGAAGCTTTATAGCGGAATGCTATAGCAGATATTGGGAACTAGGTAACGTGTCTCTCTTCCTTAAAAGATCTTCCATTCCGAATCTCGGGACGCGATTCTTTTAAGGGGGGAGGGCTGTAACACCCCAGGTGTTTATTACCAATTAAGTAGGGGGTTAAGCTCAAACATGACAGTTTAAGTGGAGATGACGATGCCAATGTCAAACCTATCGAAATAAACCCTAACCTAAACTTGGATTTGCACCCTTGCTTACACATAGGCTCAATTGAAAGATATATGCTTGGGTGTGTTACCAAAGTATCTTCACATGTCTCACATCAATAACTATCCATATTGATCCCTGGAAAAGTTTCATAAAGTTTGGAATCAAAAAGTCATGTATGAAATGTTGGTAAAGTTGGTTTTATTCAATTAAATGTTTGCAACATAAGTTAATAATTATTTCTTGCAAATGAGGTTTCTGAACAGATTTGAGAATATTATTAATTACCCTATGCAAATGATGTTTTCATGTCTTGTGTGCTATAACAAAGTTGTTGTGAATTTCATAATCTAGCTGCTGCTAAATTTTGGTGGCATTTGGCCATATGGTTTAGAAACTACAGCTGTTCTAATTTGGGTTCAGATTTAGGTTGCTCTCTGTCCCTCCAGGACAGATTCTGTACCTTCAGTATTTCGACCTGGTAAATGTTAGAATCAGGTTAAGTTGATATTAAATGAATGGTAGAGAATTTCATAAGCTTTCCATAATGTCTTCTTGCAAGTCATTTGGATTTATGAAACTCCAGATATGACTGATTTACGAAGCTGCTATTTGTAAGTCCAGAAATTGACATATTCTAGTTAATAGTTTTTACTTTACCTTGACTTGCTTTGCTATGTTGATTTCTAAGAGTGATATACATCTTGTTAGTGTTAAGTGTGCTTGAGATCTTGTGTGACTTGTGTCATGATCGATATGCTGGTCATCTTCTAAGGATATGCTTAAGTGATAGTTAAGTTGATTAACTCTAGTGCCCATGTGAACTTGGTGTGTTAACATGAAAGTTGTGTTATTGCATTTCTACGCATTCATACACTTGCATCTTACATCTCATCTAGGTACGCTAGATGCACTACGTGGAGGACATAATGTGGAGCCAAACCCGAAGACGGTGTTTGGAAAACTATCCCGAAGATGGAAGTACTCGGCGAGTGATGTCTGACAACTACTGACTTGTGTCGGATCCCAGGCAAGCCCCGGAGCATTATAAGCCTCCTACCTTCAAAAGCAATTAATTATATATATGTTATAAAGTATTGTTGCATTAAGTGGTAGGAGTTGATTGAAAACCTTGTTGCATTATATCATTCCTTGTCCAGATATTTGAATCCCTGAATCCTACATAGACTAGGATCGAATAGATGCTTAGCCCTACTTTAAGCGGTAGAAGTCAGGTGATTTCCTGTCACCTGCAAGATATAGGGATATCCATATATGGCACGGTTGGCTATATTGCTATCGTGGAATGGAACCATGTGTTAATAAGATGAAATGAGACCGGGCGGGATGACGATAGTGAAGCAACAAGGCATGGAGGTCTTGGGTGTGGATCTATCCCCGTCTGAGTCGTTTAAGGACCGATTCGCTGTACGTCCTTGAGTCATGTTGAACGCAGTCTAACACTTAGTTGGCCGGATAAGTCGTTCCGACCGCGAAGCCGAGTAATATGGTTCAGGCCGGGAATCGAATGGTAGGTTGCTTCTTGGAGGAGAGAAAGGATGTGCTTGGGGACATTGGCGTGAGACCAAGGGGGGGTTAGAGTCCCTATCACCTGGCAGAGTGTCGCCCTTGGGGTTGCGACATCATTCGGACCCGCGATTCCTGAATCGTACGAAAGGTGGCTTGTGCGACCCTGGCAGGGGCCTGCGCGGTGAGTGTTAGAAATACCCCTCCAGCTGGATAGGAATTCGATTCGAATCACCGTCGCTCCCGGTTAGTGAGCATTTGACTTGAGCAGCGGCAACGTAGATTCCATTAAATTGAACGGATGGTTAATTGGATAACGATGGAAAGGTTGCCTCAATTTATACTTGCTATGGTTAATATTGTTTGCTCCTAATAAAGTGAGTGCTCTAGTACAGGTTCTAATATAGATGATAGGTTAATGATAATTAACTTGATGCTTAAGCATTAATGATTACTTATCCATAATAAGCTTTTATGCAAAATGTTGTCAAGCTAGCCCACTTTATATCAGCCTTGCATGATCCTTGGTGTCACCTTATTTCTGGTTTATGACGGGTAAGTCTAGCTGAGTACCTTCTCGTACTCAGGGTTTTATCCCCACTTGTTGCAGGTTGTGATGTATCATGACGGCTGCAAGAGTTGGTTGACTCCTGCCGTAGAGGCGGAGTGTGATCACGGGCATGATCCTTCTGAGTTATCTTCTCTCTAATGCTTTTGTTGGAAGTCGACCTTGGTACTGGCATATATTTGAAATAAGGGTGTTGTTAGTTTCAAATTACTTTGCTTCCGCTACTTTTGAACTTAAGTTGTAATAACTATGTTGAACTCCGATGTATATTGAATTACTTGTGAAATGATTGTAACATGTGACTTGTTATGTTGAATCACTACGATCTTGGCTTGTATGTTGGTTGGTTTGAAATCCCTCGTGATTTCATTGGACTACCGGAGTTATATGGGCTCAAGTGCGAGAATTTGATCACTCCGGTGATTGTTTTTGTACTTGTGCTCTTATAATTTGGACAGTTCCGTTACAGCTGGTATCGGAGCATAATTCAACATTAAACACATCTTACGAGTAATTAAAAACAAAAGTATTGTTTGCGAAAAGGGTTAAACTTTAAAAAGTATTTTTATAAGTATGCCAGTGATCACATCCCTTAGCCCAAATAAGGACTCTTAGGTGGCTTATTATAAAGACTAACTTGGGGGCCTTGTTTGTTTTTGTTTCGTCGTCCATACGGCGTGATATTGTATGGGTGCCATCCTTTTGGGTGGTAATGTATGGATCAATTACCTCGACGCTCTGGTAAGTGTGAGTTGTGAGAGCATGATCGTCCAACCGGCGATCTAGGGGAGAGTAGTTTTGGTGACTTGCATACTTACATGTTCAAACCATGTAACTATGTAAAAGCACTTAATTGTGGGCATCTATCCATCGGGTAGCTTTGATACTGAAATATACACATCCGGGGATGTGTATATGGAAAGTATTTAGTTTACTGCTTCCTTGTATGTTATTTTGGGAATTGTTGGGCTGCAATGGAATTTTTCTGCAGGTACACTAACAGCGTAACGTGTAGACCGATAGTTTCGCTTATATGAGAGAACGTATGTATGCCACCGCTTAGCGTTAGCACTTTAGTTTTCTGCTAAGGTGAGAGGACGTACGGAACGTGCATGCATCATGTTTAATTATATCATACATGTCATTTACTCCCTCCTTAAAAATTTAACTAGTCCCGACTAAATTAAATTTCGTATCCCCTAAATGATTCTCACTTTAAGTCACATCTTGTTGATACAGATGGCACGTACCAGGATGACAGCCCGTAAGTCAACTGGTGGAAGGGTCCCTCGCCACCAGTTAGCTCCACGCGAGCCCCGTCCTGAGCCCTCCGAGGTGGAAAGGTTACGGGCTGAGCTGGCAAAGGTGACTGCTGCTAGGGATGCGGCACGGCAACAACTGGAGCAAGTGATTCATGATCGGGATCAAGAAACGCTGGCAGTCCAGAGGTTGACAGTGGCAAATCGCAACTGTCAGCGTATGTTGGTCCGTGTGATGGAACAGAGGGATGAAGCCTGGCACGAGGAGAACGTTCTGAGGGCTCGTCAGTTTGAGCTCGAACAACAGTTAGAGAATGCTGAAGAATACAATGACAACCTTCATGAAGAAGTGCACCGCCTGAACAACCAGCTTAATCCTCTGCTACCTAGGAACAACAACGTAGATGAGGAGATGGGTTCAGGAATCTTCATGGCTGAGGATGATGATGAAGTGGAGGTCGATGGACCACAAGATGCTCCACCTGCAGAAGCACCAGAGGAAGAGCCAGAAGAAGAAGAAGACGAAGAGTTAGAGCCTGTCAGTGATGAGGACGGCGGGGAGATCCTTGACACGGACTCGGAGGATGATGCTTAGAGTAGTCATCACGTACCTTTAATGTTAGGATCGTCTTTTGCGCCTCCCTGTGTAGGAGTGAGGCCTTGTAATAATTTGACGTTGGGATGTAAGGTTGAACCGTATGTTTCCTGAATGTAGTTTGAACCTGTTAATTTCGATCGCAATGGGATGTCTTATTGTGTTGTGTTCGATGATGGTGTCACGATTAGCTCCCTTCGGTGCCGCGACGAAACCGAGGGCCTCCTATGGCGCGCGACATAAGGTTGTGCTGCTTGGCACGCGCAGGTATCGAGGTGGCTAGTCCTGATCCAACATAGAACTCTCCATTGAGAAGTCTCTTTGTGGTCAGTTTGAAGTAGCCTTTCACAGTCACTAAAAATCTTGAGATCAAATCCAAGTACCGGGCAAAAGGTCAAAATCACGTAGATAGCAACGTAAACGATCCGATAACCGTTGTGCTCCCTATGAGTGAGCCTTTATCGAAGAACGTCTTGATGGATTACCAAGTACGAGTTCGGCAATTGATGCGCTTGAATGGATTGTGCGGTTGTGATGAATTATTGTGCCTTAATTATTATGAGAATTCTATTCTTGAAGACAGTTTGACATTTCGCAATAATTCATCTACAAATTTCCCACATCGTCAGTGCTCATTGGCTATGCATTTTGCAGATGTCGTACAATCTACGTCGGGGTCGTGGAAATGAGGAGGAGGACCAGCCGCCCCCTCCACCACCACCTACTCCGGCTGAGTTAATGCAATCAGTGGTTGAGGGGCAGCGTATGTTGGCCGACGCCATGCGCCAACTGGCTAATCGAGAGGCTCGGCATGGTTGTCAGGGCCCAGAGCCAAACCAGTACAGCGATTTCAAGGACTTCCTGGATACAAAGCCCCCGCTTTTTAAGGAAGCGGAAGAACCACTGCAGGCTGATGAGTGGTTGAATACCATTGAACAAAAGTTTCGTCTGCTACACCTGACTGATGAGCTGAAAACTGAGTATGCTTCCCATCAGTTGCATGGTCCAGCGGGCATCTGGTGGAGTCACTATCGTTCCACACTGCCTGCCAATGTTCCGGTTGCTTGGGATCAGTTCAAGGCGGCCTTCCGGGGAAACTACATCCCTCCAGGTCTTATGGCAATCAAGCATACAGAGTTTATGAGGCTGTCGCAGGGAAACAAGAGCTTGACTGAGTACTTGCAGTCTTTCAACAACTTGGCAAGGTATGCCACGGAGTTTGTGGATACCGATGCCAAAAAGATTGCCAGTTTCAAAAGGGGCCTCGGCCCGAAGCTAATGAAGACTATGGGCACTAGCAAGTGTACCACTTTCAATGATTTCATCAGCGATGCTTTGACACAGGAGAACAACAATGCTATTTATTCTGCTTCTAAGAGCCGTAAAAGGGCCCTTGAGGCAAGTGCTTCTCAGTCAAGGGCCTCAGCTGCACCAAGGTCTTCTCCACGCCCGCCTACTCAAAATACGAAGTTCCGTCCGCCACAGAAAAAGCCTGCTGCAAAAACTGGGTTCCGTAAAGCTTATACTGTCGCTCTGCCAAAGGGGACTTCTGGACAGAGCAGCTCTAGTGTTCCTCCTAGCAATATGCCTTGCTGGAATTGCAACAAGCCAGGCCATTGGGCCCGGAACTGCCCGTACCCTAAGAAAAATGTCAATCAAGGTGGTCGTCAGGGACACACTCATTATAACAGCATTGAAGAAATTCCATCTGGTGAGGTGGTCACGGCTGGTAAGTTCCTAGTTGACCAACACCCCGCAGGGGTACTTTTTGATTCGGGTGCTTCGCATTCCTTTATCAGTCCTAAGTTTGCATCCAACTTTGCACACAAGTTGCATACTGTTGAAGGTGTGGGTTATTGCATTAGTGCTGCAAGTGGGAATATTTCCACAAACAAAGTAGTGGGAACCTTAAGTTTGAGATAGAAGGGCGAAGTTATTCGCTTGCTCTATTGGTTTTACCTGGGTTAGACATAGATGTGATATTGGGCATGAATTGGATGAGCCAGAATGGGGTACTCATTGACACATCCGCTCGGGTAGTTATGCTCAGAGATCCTACAGATCAAAAGGGTTTTCTAGTACAACTTCCCAGAAAAGTTGAATTGTCAGGGGAAATTCATGCTGTGCAAGCAAAGGCGTTGGCTGAAATTCCCGTAGTAAATGAATTTCCGGACGTTTTTCCCGATGATTTGCCGGGACTTCCTCCGGATCGGGATGTGGAGTTTAAAATCGAGTTGCTGCCTGGTACCGCACCCATCTCTAGGAGACCCTATAGAATGCCTCCAAATGAGTTAGCTGAGCTTAAGGTACAATTGAATGAACTTTTGAAGAAGGGGTTGATCCGTCCTAGCTCATCTCCGTGGGGTTGCCCTGCTATCTTTGTAAAGAAGAAGGATCAAACCTTGCGGATGTGCGTGGACTATAGACCTCTGAATGCAGTCACTGTCAAGAATAAGTATCCTCTACCGCGTATCGACATCTTGTTCGATCAATTGTCCAAAGCTAAAGTCTTTTCCAAGATTGATCTAAGGTCTGGGTACCATCAGATTAAAATCCGTCCTGAAGATGTTCCAAAAACAGCCTTCTCGACAAGATACGGCCTTTATGAGTATCTTGTTATGTCCTTCGGCCTGACCAATGCCCCAGCGCACTTCATGTGCTTGATGAATTCGGTATTTATGCCCGAATTGGACAAGTTTGTGGTGGTGTTCATTGATGACATCTTAGTGTATTCTGAAAATGAGGAAGACCGCGCTGAACACTTGCGTATTGTCCTCAGCAGACTGCGCGAGCATAAACTGTATGCGAAGTTCAGTAAATGTGAATTCTGGCTTCGGGAAGTACCTTTTCTTGGGCATGTGTTGTCCGATGGAGGTATTATGGTGGATCCCACCAAGGTAGAAGAAGTATTAAATTGGAAGGCTCCTACTTCGGTTCATGAGGTCCGAAGTTTTCTTGGGTTGGCTGGCTATTATCGTCGCTTCATCCCGGATTTCTCAAAAATAGCCAAACCCATGACTCGGTTGCTGTAAAAAGACACCAGGTTTGTCTGGACTCCTGAGTGTGATGCGGCTTTTCACCAACTGCGAACCCTCCTAACCTCGGCTCCGGTTTTGGCACAACCGGATATCGAGAAACCTTTTGATGTTTATTGTGATGCCTCAGGCATAGGTTTGGGAGGTGTTTTGATGCAGGAAGGCCGAGTAATTGCATATACTTCACGGCAACTTCAGAAACATGAGGTGAATTATCCGACGCATGACTTAGAACTGGCCGCAGTTGTTCATGCTTTGAAGGTATGGTGGCATTATCTGCTGGGCAATGTCTGCAATATCTATACAGACCACAAAAGCCTCAAATACATCTTCACCCAACCCGAGCTAAATATGCGTCAGAGAAGATGGCTCGAGTTGATTAAAGATTATAATCTTCAAGTGCACTATCACCCAGGCAAGGCAAACGTGGTTGCGGACGCTTTGAGCCGTAAGTCTCATTGCCATTCCTTAGTTGAAACTGATTTTCACCGATCCCGCCTGTTACATCC